>CAUYPK010005193.1:0-69510 GCA_963574355.1 Loris lydekkerianus | reverse complement strand
GATATTTAAAGTATTGGTGCTTTAATGGGGATTGCATTAAATCTGTAGATTTCTTTGGGTAGTATGGACATTTTAACAGTGTTGATTCTTCCCAGCCATGAGCATGGTATGTTCTTCCATTTGTTGACATCTTCTGCTATTACCTTTCTCAAAATTGATTCTCGTTGGATACAAGATTTAAATTTAAGACATGAAACAATACAAATTACAGAATAGAGTGTGGGGAAAACACTTGGAAGATACTGGCCCAGGAAAAAACTTTATGAGGAAGACCTCCTAGCAATTGTAGCAACACCAAAAATAAACAACTGGGACTTGTTGGAGCTAAAAAGATTTTGTACAGCTAAGAGTACCACAAACAAAGCAAACAGACAGCCCTCAGAAAATATTTTTGCATGTTATGAATCTGACAAAGGCCTGATAACTAGAATCTGCAGAGAACTCAATTTAAACAAAAAGAAAAGTGCAGGCTCGGCGCCTGTGGCTCAAGCGGCTAGGGTGCCAGCCACATACACCTGAGCTGGCGGGTTTGAATCCAGCCTGGGCCCGCCAAACAACAATGATGGCTGCAACCAAAAAATAGCCGGGTATTGTGGTGGGCACCTGTAGTCCCAGCTACTTGGGAGGCTGAGGCAGGAGAATCGCTTGAGCCCAGGAATTAGAGGTTGCTGTGAGCTGATGCCATGGCATTCTATCCAGGGTGACAGCTTGAGGCTCTGTCTCAAAAAAAAAAAAAAAAAGAAAAGAAAAGAAAAAAGAAAAGTGCAAATGACTCTCTGTGTAAGTGGACAAATGATTTGAACAGAAACTTCTCTGAGGATGACAGACAAAAAGCTAACATATGAAAAAATGCTTATCATCTTTAATCATCTGATCATCTGAGAAATGCCAGTCAAAACCGCTCTAAGATACCACCTAACCCCATCATGATTAGCCCTCCTCACAAAGTCCCCAAACACCAGATGCTGGCGTGGATGTGGAGAGAAGGGAACCGTTCTACACCGCTGGTGGGATTGCAAACTAATACAGCCCTTCTGGAGAGGAGGATGGAGAATCCTCAAAGATCTAAATGTAGACCTTCCATTTGACCCTGCAATCCCATTACTAGGTATCTACCCAGAAGAATAAATCATTTTACCACAAAAACATTTGCAGTAGAATGTTTATTGTGGCTCTATTCATAATTGCCAAGTCGTGAAAGCAACCTAAGTGCCCATCAACCCATGAATGGATCAACAAAATGTGGTATATGTATACCATGGAATATTATGCAGCCATTAAAAAGATGGAGAGTTTACAACTTTTACATTTACCTGGATGGAGTTGAAATACCTCTTTCTTCGTAAAGTATCACAAGACTAGAAAGATGAATATCCAGTGTACTCCATGCTAATATGAAATCAATATATAAACAATGACATGTTCCAAAGAACAATTAAACACTATTATTGTCCAGAGGAGGGAGGGCATAAGGTGGGATCTCACCTAATGTGCACATTGTAAGGATGTTTAACATGCCCGCTGGGGGAGGGACTCTTCCATAAATGGAACTTTACCCTGGAAGTGAGAACAGTGTAACCTAAATATTGTACCCTCATACTAATTAGAATAAAGTTTAAAATAACAAAAAAAGAACATCTTAAAAATTTTTTTTCTTTTTTTTTTCCTAGCAGAGTCTCAAGCTGTTGCCCTGGGTAGAGTGCCGTGGCATCACAGCTCACAGCAACCTCTAAGTCCTGAGCTCAAGTGATTTTCCTGCCTTCTCCTCCCAAGTAACTGGGACTACAGGCGCCTGCCACAACGTACCCGGCTATTTTTTGGTTGCAGCTGTCATTGTTTAGTGGCCCGGGCTGGATTCGAACCCGCCAGCTCAGGTGTATATGGCTGGTGCCTTAGTGGCTTGAGCCACAGGCGCCGAGCCAAAAAATATTTCTTACTAATTGTTATCTTGTCAATGGTTATTTACATAAATGTACATTTACATGCACATAATTGTATGTGTCTAAATTTGTTTTATATATATATATATATATGTAAGATTTTTACATTTTATTTAGTTATGCCTCCAGGTTTTTTTTTTTTTTTTTTTTGAGAGTCTTACTATGTTGCCCTCTGTAGAGTGTGTGGCATCACAGCTCACAGCAACCTCCAACTCTTGGGCTTAAGTGATTCTCTTGCCTCAGCCTCCCAAGTAGCTGGGACTACAGGCATCCACCACGACACCTGGCTATTTTTTTGTTGCAGTTGTTTAGCTGACCTGGGCTGGGTTCGAACCTGCCAGCCTTGGTGTATGTGGCTGGTGCTACTGTGCTGTGGGTGTGGAGCCAAACTCCGGGTTTTTTTGTTTTGTTTTGTTTTAAACTTGTTTATTATTTATGAGTTTTTACTTATTTTTGTTTTTGTCTTTGGCCGGGGCTGGGTTTTAACCCACCACCTCTGATATATGGGGCCAGCGCCCTACTCCTTGAGCCACAGGTGCCACCCACCCAGGTTTTTTAAATCTATAACTCTGTCTGTTTTAGACTCAATCTCAAGAGATAAGTTACTGTTTTACTCACCTTGTCTTTGCTGTTGAATAGCATTCACATTGCATACGGTTGGCAATCTTATGTGTTTGAATTAATCCAAGTGTGTGTGTGTGTGTGTGTGTGTGTGTGTGTGTGTATTCCCCCCCACCCCCCACCCTTTCTGGTTTTTTGAGGCAGAGTCTCAATCTGTTACCCTGGGTGGAGTACTGTGGCGTCATAGCTGTCATAGCTCACAGCAACCTCAAATCTTTGGGCTCAGGTGATCCTCTTGTCTCAGTTTCCCAAGTAGCTGGGATTAGAGGTGCTCGCCACAATGCCTGGCTATTTTTAGAGATGGAGTTCTCACTCTTGTTCACGCTGGTCTCGAACTCCTGAGCTCAGGTGATCCACCTGTCTCTGCCTCCCAGATTATAGGATTATAGGCAAGAGCCACCTTGCTCAGCCCTTAATCCAAGTGTATTTGTGAATCAGGTTCTTTAAGTTCATGAAGCAAAACGTATTAACCATAGTAACATAACAACCACAGTGGTGAGTTAATCTAACTGTATAATTTAGGCCAGTGGTTCTCAACCTTCCTAATGCCGTAACCCTTTAATACTGTTCCTCATGTTGTGGTGAACCCCAACCATAAAATTATTTTTGTTGCTACTTTATAATTGTAATTTTGCTACTGTTATGAATGTAATGTAAATATCTGATATGCAGAATGTATTTAGGTGGCCCCTGTGAAAGGGTCATTCAAACCACAGGTTGAGAATGCTACTTTAGGCCAACGCAGTGGCTCACACCTGTAATCCTAGCACTTTGGAAGGCCAAGGCAGGTAGATTGCTTGAGCTAACTGTATACTTTAGGAAGTTATAGTTAAGTGGTTGTGAGGCATATTTTTCATTTATGAAAGACATTGTTTGTGATACTTGTGATTGATATCAAAGGTAATTGTAGCATCTCTCTGGGAAGATTCTTTTTTTTTTTTTTTTTTGAGTCAGAGTCTCAAGCTGTCGCCCTGGGTGGAGTACCATGGCATCATAGCTCACAGCAATCTCCTCAACTCTTGGGCTCAAGTGATCCTCTTGTCTCAGTTTTTCTATTTTAATAGAGACGAGGTCTTGCTTTTGCTCAGGCTGGTCTCGAACCCTTGAGCTATACATCCTCTTTGGCCTCCCAGAGTGCTAGGATTACAGGCATGAGCCTCCATGCCCAGCCTCTTTGGGCAGATTTTAAGCAAGGTCAGATTTTATCTTTTTTATGTACTTTAGGTTCTCAAGATTCAAGATTCTCTTGAACCTTAATTTATCATGCTTGTCAAATTCTTTTTTACATAAGTATATTTTAGAAAGATTGTACTATAGGGACATTGTTTCTTTACTCACTGAGAAAAATATCTTGGAGATTTGTCAAAATGAATATCTATAATATTAAGAAATGTTGGCCAGGTGTGGCACACACCCATAATCCTAGCATTATTTGAGGATCACTTGAGTTCAGGAGTTCAAGACCAGTCTCAGCAACAGTGAAACCCCATGTCTAGGAAAAATTCGTTGGGCCTCATGGCTCACACCTCTACTCCCACTACTTAGGAGGCTAAGGCAGGAGTATTGTTTGTCTCCATGAGTTTGAAGCTGCTGTGAGCTAGGTTGAGACCATGGCACTCTAGCCTGGGCAACAGAGCAAAGAAACGGTCTCAAAAAAAAATTAATTCTTGGGCACTGCCTGTGGCTCAGTGAGTAGGGTGCTGGCCTCATATACCGAGGGTGGTGGGTGCCTGTAGTCCTAGCTACTCGGGAGGCTGAGGCAAGAGAATCGCCTAAGCCCAAGAGCTGGAGGTTGCTGTGAGCTGTGACACTACAGCACTCTACTGAGGGTGATAAATTAAGATTCAAGAGAATCTTAAAAAAAACAAAATTCTTTCTTAACTTTGGTTTTGAACATGAAGAAAAAGTAGTATTGTTTTTTCCCTCAAGGAAAAGATGGTTTCAAAGAATGAAGGGAACTTCAAGAGAACTGATATCCCCTTTTCTATATTGTTTTTTGAGTTTTTACTAAATATGATATTTTTTGTCTCATAGAATGGAGATGTTTGCATTTCGATTCTTCATCCACCTGTAGATGACCCACAGAGTGGAGAACTGCCCTCTGAGAGGTGGAATCCTACTCAAAACGTGAGGTAAGGTGTGATATAAGGAAAAATCTTGATTTGGGGATGAATCTTAGAGTTTCCTTATTTTCTGTGCCCCTAGTTAACTAAGTTACGTATCGTGTTTTAAACTATACATAAGAATCCTTCCAGTGTTTGGTTGTCTTTAGCTAGAGCTTTAATAAGTATGAAGACAGCATTCTGAAGACTTGTATTTACTAGTAGTAATGTATATGATTCTCATTTTCCTATTATGTTCTGTTGGAAGAAAGTTTCAAGTCTGAACTTTTCTTTCTTTTTTGGGAACAGTGTTACTTTCTTGCCTCCTTTAGAGTACTATGACATCATAGCTCACAGCAACCTCAAACTCTTGGGCTCAAGTGATTCTCTTGCCTCAGCCTCTTAAGTAGCTGGGACTATAGGTGCCGGCCACAATGCTCAGACGGGTCTCACTTTTGCTCAGGCTGGTCTTGAACCCGTGAGCTCAGGTGATCCACCTGTCTCTGCCTCCCACAGTCTGGGATCATGCCCGGCCCCACAATTCTGATTTTTTCCTCTGATAATCATCTTAAGTCTCAATCTGCTTCTTTGGATCCAATACTTTCTGTGTTTGTTGGTTGCTTTCTTTTTTTTTTTTTTTTTGAAACAAGAGACTGAAGCTTTCGCCCTTGGTAGAGTGCTATGGTATCATAGCTCACAGCAACCTCCAACTCCTAGGCTCAGGCGATGCTCCTGCCTCTGCCTCCCAAGTAGCTGGGACTACAGGCACCTGCCACAACGCCCGGCTTATTTTTTGGTTGCAGCTGTCATTGTTCTTTTGTGGGCCCAGGCTGGATTCGAACCCGCCAGCTCAGGTGTATGTGCCTGGCACCTTAGCTGCTTGAGTCACAGGCACTGAGCCTGTTGGTTGCTTCTTTATGTTAGGATTCTTATTTTTCTTGCAAAAATATTTTAGTCTTTACAAACTTAAAAGTAACATTTTTTTTTCTTTCATTTTTTTAAGCCAGAGTGCAAGTAGGGTCCATCATAGTTCAGCAGAACCTCAGATTCCTGGCTCAACCTCTTGAGTTGCTGGGACTTACACAACTGGCTAATTTTTATTGTTTTTTTTTTTTTTTTTTGAGGTGGAGTCTCATTTTGTCACCTTCCCTAGAATGCTGTGGTGTCAGGGCTCATAGCTACCTCAAACTCTTAGGCTGAAGTGATTCTTTTGCCTCAGCCTCCGAATTAGCTGGTACTACAGGTGCCCGCCACAACGTCTGGCTATTGTTGTTGTCATTGTTGTTTGGTAGGCCCGGGCTGGGTTCAAACCCACCAGCCATGGTATACGTGGCCAGTGCCCAAGCTGCTGAGCTACAGACACCGAGCCTTTTTCTGGTTTTAGTAGAGATAAGGTCTCAGAGTTGCTTAGACTGGTCCAATTCCTGGATTTAAGTGATCCTTCCTTTTTGGCCTCCCGGAGTGCTAGGATTACAGGCGTGAGTCACTGTGCCCAGCCTTAAAATTGAATTTTAAAAAATAAGCTCAGAGTTTTCTTTATCTGCTGATTTTTCTTTTTCTTATATATGTGTGTGTATATTTCTTCTGATGACTTAGAAAACTTACATACTTTCTGTGATTTCCTTTATTCATCTGTTGACTTGTAATGCTGATTTATTTAGGTAAATTGATATTTGTTGGGGCTTGTTGCCCGTAGCGCAGTGGTTATGGGGCCAGCCACTTACATGGAGGCTATTGGGTTCGAACCCAGCTGGGGCCAGCTAAACAGCAATGATGACAATCTGAACAAAAACTAGCCAGGCATTGTGGCGGGTGCCGGTAGTCCCAGCTACTTGGGAGACTGAGGCAAGAGCTTGCTTACGCCCAAGATTTTGAAAATGCTGTGAGCTGTGATGCCATGGCACTCTACTGAGGGATATATATATATATATGTGCGTGTGTGTATATATATATATATATATAACAAATGCATATGTGTGTATATATATATATGTATATATATGTATGTGTATGTTTGTTTAGAGTAGTAGTTTGTAACTGGGGGGAATGGTCAATATCCCATAAAAGTTAAAACCTATTTATACTGTTGCATGTTAAGTGTAGTTTTTTAAAAAATAGTGTTTTGATTTACATTTGAATTTCCATTTTACTACCTTTACTGAATATATTCTAATACTGTATATAAATTTTTTGTGCTTGGTAACCTTATACTATTTATCCTATAATACATTAAGCATAAAGACTAAGAGATCTGGCAAATGCTGTGTATCTGTGTACTCCTAGCACTCTGGGAGGCTGAGGCAAGAGGATTGCTTGAGCTCAGGAGCTTGAGACCAGCCTGAGCAAGAGCCAGAACCCATCTCTGCTAAAAATGGAGAAATTAGCCAGGTATTGTTGTGGGCACCTATAGTTCTGAGTCCCCTATACTTGGGAGACTGGGGCAGGAAGATTGCTTGAATCTAGGAGTTTAAAGTTACTGTGAGGCAATAGAGTGAGACTCTGACTCTCCCTGTCCCTCCAAAAAGAACTAAGAAATCTTTATATTTGATGATGGAATAATTGGTGGATACAGTGTGTGTTGCTTCAGTGGTATATGTGTTGGAGGCCTTGACTTCATCACAGTGCAGTATGTCGATGTAGCAAAATTGTGCTTATACCTCATGAATTACATTCAGATAAAAAATAAATGGTATAAAGCTTTTTTCCAGGGAAACAAAACTAAATTCTTATAATTTTTGCTGAGTTATTTGGCAAAAATTCTGTAGTGATCTGTTCTCAAAATTTTTTTAAAACCAACTTTGTTGAGATCATTCACATACCACATGTCACCCATTTAAAATCTGTAATTCAGTGGATTTTATATTTGTAGTTTTGTATACTGTAATTTTATATTTGTAAATTTGTATACTCTTATAGAGCTATACAACCATTATGTTCAATTTTAGAACATTTTCATTACCCTGCCAAAAGAAACGCATATATACTGTTTAGCGGTTTTTTCTTTTTCTTTCTTTCTTTCTTTTTTTTTTTTTTTTTTTTGAGACAAGAGTTTCACTTTGTCGCCCTCAGTAGAGTGCTGTGGTATCATAGCTCCCAGGAACCTCAAACTCTTGGGTTCAGGTGATTCTCTTGCCTCAGCCTCCTGAGTACCTGGGACTGTAGGTGCCCACCACAACACCCAGCTATTTTTTAGAGATGGGTTCTGGCTCTGGCTCAGGCTGGTCTCCAACCTGGGAGCTCAGGCAATCTACCCACCTTGACCTCTCAGAGTGCTAGAATTACAGGTGTGAACCACCGCACCTGGCCTGCACTTTTCTTTTTTGTTCTTTCTTTTTTGTTATTTTATTGTTTGGGATTCATTGAGGGTACAAAGAATTAGGTTACACTGATAGCATTTGTTAGGTAAAGTCCTTCTTATAATAATGTCCTGCCCCTAAAGTGTGCCATACACTATAACCCTCCATCCACCTCCCTCCTCCCCTCTCCCCACTCCACATTCCCCTACTCACCACCTTGTATTAGATCATCTATTGCCTTCATATTAGAATTGAGTACATTGGATTCTTCTTCTCCATTCTTGTGATACTTTACTAAGAATGTGTTCCATCTCAATCCAGGTTAATACAAAAGATGTAAAGTCTCCATCTTTGTTAATGGCTGAATGTGGCATACACATACCACAGCTTGTTAATCCATTCCTAGGTAGGTGGGCATTTAGTCTGTTCCATATCTTGGCGAGTATAAGATTTTTTTTTTTTTTTTTCTTGCTGTTTTTGGCCGGGGGTGGGTTTGAACCCACCACTTCCAGCATATGGGGCTGGCGCCCTACCCCTTTGAGCCACAGGCGCCGCATCTTGGAGATTATGAATTAAGCTGTAATAGACACTCTAGTGCGCATGTCCTTATGATATGATAAAATGATTTTTTTCTTTTGAGTAGATGCCTAGTAATGGGATTGCAGGATCAAATGGGAGGTCTAATTTGAGTTCATTGAGGATTCTCCATACTTCCTTCCAAAATGGTTGTATTAGTATACAGTCCCACCAGCGTTGTAAAAGTTTCCCTTCTCTTCACATCCATGCCACTCTTCACATCTGCAGCTTTGAGACTTTGTGATGTGGGCCATTCTCACTGGGGTTAGTTGATATCTCTTTTTTTTTTTTTTTTTTTTTTTTTAATTGAGACAGAGCCTCAAGCTGTCGCCCTGGGTAGAATGCTGTGCCATCACAGCTCACAGCAACCTCCAACTCCTGGGCTCAAGCGATTCTTCTGCCTCTGCCTCCTAAGTAGCTGGGACTACAGGTACCCGCCACAATGCCTGGCTATTTTTTGGTTGCAGCTGTCGTTGTTTGGCAGGCCCGAGCTGGATTCGAACCCGCCAGCTCAGTTATGTGGCTGGCGCCTTAGCCGCTTGAGCCACAGGCGCTGAACCATCTCCCGAGGTTTTGATTTGCATTTCTCTGATGATCAGGAATGATGAGCATTTTTTCAAATGTTTGTTAGCCATTCGTCTGTCTTCATTATAGAAGGTTCTGTTCATATCTCTTGCCCAGTGGTAGATGGGATTGTTTATTCTTTCTTTATGATGAAACACTAAGGGCTGGGGGCCTGTAGCTCAGTGCCTAGGGCACCAGCCACATACATTGGGGCTGACGGGTTCAAACCTGGCCCGGGCCTTCCAGACAACAATGACACTACAACAGCAGCAGCAACAACAAAAAAATAGCTGTGGTTTGGTGCTCATAGCTCGGCACCCTCAATGCATGTGGCGCCACAACACGCACCAAGCATAACGGGCTTGAACCCAACCGGGCCCAACTAAACAGCAATGATAACTGCAACAAAAAAATAGGTGGGCGTTGTGGTGGGCCCCTATAGTCCCAGCTGCTTGAGAGGCTGAGGCAAGAGAGTGGCTTAAGCCCAAGAGTTTGAGGTTGCTGTGAGCTGTGATGCCATGGCACTCTACTGAGGGTGACATAGTGACACTCTGTCTCAAAAATGAATGAATGAATGAATGAATTAAAAATAAAAAAGGACAGGCAAGATGGTTCATGCCTATAATCTTATTGCTCTGGGAGGCTGAGGCAAGTGGATTGCCTGAGCTCACAAGTTTGAGACCAGCCTGAACCAGAGCAAGACCTCGTCTGTAAAAAAAATAGCAGGTGCCTGTAGTCCCAGCTACTTGGGAGGCTGAGACGAGAGAATTGCTTCAGCCCAAGAGTTTGAGGTTGCTGTGAATTGATACACCATGGCACTCTACCAGGGTGACAAAGTGAGACTCTCTCTCAGAAAAATAAAGAAAAAATTATATGAGAATCTAGTATAAAAAATAAGATGTAAAAGAAATACTAAAAACAATATTTAAATAAATACAATAATATATTTTACTGGGACCTCAAAGAACACGTTAAATATGATACTGAGCTTTCAGAAATAAGCTAGAATTAGGGTTCATTAGCTATAATGTAAGATTAATTTAATAAAATCTGTTAATATTAAAAGAGAAAACGTTAATATAATGCAGATAGAATGTAGTCAAATTTAAATTCTTTTAAATAGATTGAGCTCATGAAAGAGAACCCATGTCTAAAATCTCAAAACTGCTTTAATGCCATTCAGAGAAATAATGAAAAATAATACCATATTCCTCAATCATTTTTATTCATAAGACCATACCAGACTTCATATCAGATTTGAGAAATCTGCACGATAAAGCAAAATCCTGGTACACACATGATGTTGCTTAATATGTGAACAGACCAATTCATGATTCAGACAAAGGTAAAGGAAATGAAGTTTAGGATTTTATTAGTCCACAAATCAACAATGTATTGATAAATGCCTAACCCCAGGCTGTAGAACACAAAGTACTACATGAAATGAACCAAAATGTGAGTTGCAAAAACTGAACATTAATTAAAAAAAAAAACAGGGGGCACCATTAAAATATCTGTGGTTTGCTTGGCTATAATTTTCAAAGTTGTTAATTGAGGACAAAGTGTTATGCAGAAATGATAGTTTTGGTTTACTGAGGCTTGTTTTAAGTGGCCTTGATATTTAAAACTATTACTATATACTACCATTTATTCTCCTTGGCTACATTTTCCTGGCATCTCATCTTCCTGCATGCTGGTTTATTTGTTTCTCCCTGCCATATAACCTCATGGTATGAGTTATTTAAGAATATAAGGAGCAAACTAGTAGATTTGTCATATTTAATATAATGCACTGACTGATTTGCTAAGTAAACTGAAATGAAGTCCAGTGTCTCTGCTAAAAATAAAAACTGGCTTGGCGCCTGTAGAACAGTGTTTATAGTGCTGGCCACGTGCACTGAGACTGGCAAGTTTGATGGCCCAGGACACTAAACAACAGTGACAACTGCAACAGAAAAAATAGCCAGGTGTTGTGTCAGGCACCTGTAGTTCCAGCTACTTGAGAGGCTGAGGCAAGAGAACCGCTTAAGCCTAAGAGGGCTGTGACGCCATGGCACTCTATGAGGGCAACATAGTGAGACTGTGTCTCGAAAAAAATAAATACCCAGCAAACCATTGTTGTTTATTTAATTATAACCTATTTATCTTTTTTTGAGTATTCTTTTTAAAATTAATACGAGGGTACAATTTTTTTATCCCCCCTCTGTCTCCCTCAGTAGAGTGCTGTAGCATCACAGCTCATAGCAACCTCCAGCTCCTGGGCTAGGGTGATTCTTTTGCCTTAGCCTCCCAAGTACCTGGGACTACAGGTGCCCGGCTATTTTTGTTGCAGTTGCCACTGTTGTTTTAGCTGGCCGGGGCCGGGTTTGAACCCATCACCCTCGGTATATGGGGCCGGCGCCCTACCCACTGAGGCACAGGTGCTGCCCGAGGGTACAAATTTTATGTAACCTATTTATCAATAAAAATGAAGACCTTTTTTCCCCCTCAAATAAATAAATAAGAAAAGAATAAAAACCGAAAACCTGGCCGGGCATTGTGGTGCACACCTGTAGTCCAAGCTAGCTCAAGAGTTTGAGGTTGCTGTGAATTATGACACCAGGGCACTCTACTCAGAGCATCAGAGTGAGACTCTGTCTCCCAAAAAAAAAAAAAAAATCTTTTAGGGGAACACAGTGCAACCCTTCTGGAAAAACTGAATCCAAAAATAAGGTTCAGAAAAGATCTCAAAAAATGAACCAAAAAGAGATAAAAATCAAAGGTGAAAGGGATAAATATATTGGGCAGCTGAACTTTTTCCACTGCAACAATTAACACAGCAGAGGAATACATAGAATATCTGTCCTCAAGGAAAGAAGTTTTTGTTGTTGTTGTTGTTGTTGTTTTGAGATAGTCTCACTATGCCACCCTAGGTAGAGTGCTGTGGCAATCGCAGCTCACAGCAACCTCAAATTCTTGGGCTTAAACGATTCCCTTGCCTTAGCCTCCCGAGTAGCTGGGACCACAGGTGCCTGCCACAGCACCCAGCTATTTTTTGTTGTTGTATTTTTCATTGTAGCTTAGGTGGCCTGGGCCAGGCTTGAACCCACCAGCTTCAGTGCATGTGGTTGGCGCTGTAACTGCTGTGCTACGGGCACTGAGCCGGAAAAGAAGATTTTTTGTTTGTTTGTTTGAGACAGAGTCTCGCTGTGTTGCACTTAATAGAGTGCTGTAGTGTCACAGTTCACAGCAACCTCAAACTCTTGTGCTTAAGTGATTTTCTTGCCCCAGCCTCCCAAGAAGGTGCGACTACAGACGCCCAGCTATTTTTTTTGTTACAGTTGTCATTGTCATCTAGCCCAGACTGGGTCGGGTTCAAAGCTGCCAGCCTGGGTGTATGTGGCCAGCATCCTATTCACTGAGCTATGGGCAGCGCCTTTCCTTTTTTAAATGTATAAATATTTATTTATTCTCATTAACTTGCATTTATTTATTATTTCAGGTTAATGTGAGGTTACAAACAACGAGGTCACAATATTTTAATTTGTTAGATCGAGTCTCCCTTGTGGTTATGACCCACACCAAAAAAGGTGTGCCATATACCCCTACATTGTGCCCATTAAGTGGGAGCACCCCGACACCCACTTTCCCTGCCTTCTTCGTTCCCCCTCCCTCCAAAATGAATTGAATTGAGTTTTTCTCCTATATGGGCATTAATTGGATCATCTGCTGGCTTTATATTAGCATGAATACATTACATACTTGCTTTTCTATTCTTTCTTTGTTTTTGTTTTTTTTTTGAGACAGAGTCTTACTATGTTGCCCTGGGTCAAGTGCTGTGGCGTCACAGCTCACAGCAACCTCAAACTCTTGGGCTTAAGTGATTCTCTTGCCTCAGCCTCCCAAGTAACTGGGACTCTAGTTGCCCTGCACAATGCCTATTTTTTGTTGCAGTTGTCATTGTTGTTTAGCTGGCCTGTGCCAAGTTTAAACCCGCCAGCCTCGGTGCATGTGGTTGGTGCCGTAACCACTGTGCCATGGGAACAGAGCCTGCTTTTACATTCTTGTGATTCTTTACTGAGAAGAATGTGTTTCAAAGTCCCAGTGTGGAGGCTCAACACCTGTAATCCTAGCATACTGGGAAAGGCCGAGGAGAGTGATTGTCAGAGCTCACAGGTTCGAGACTTGCCTGAGCAAGAATGAGACTCTGTCTTTAAAAATAGCTGGGCTTTGTGGCAGGTGCCTTTAGTCCCAGCTACATGGGAGGCTGAGACAAGACAATGGTTTGAGCCCAAGAGTTTGAGGTTGTTCTGAGCTATGACCCAATAGCACTCTACCAAGGGTGACCAGCTAAGACTGTCTCCAAAAAAAAAAAAAAAGAAAGAAAGAAAGAAAAAGACTGTGTTTTTTAACTCCCTCCGGGTTAATATTAAAGATATAAGTCACCATCTTTTTATGGCTGAATAGTATTCCATGATACACATATAGCACAGCTTGTTAATCCATTCCTGAGTTGATGGGCATTTAGATTATTTCCACATCTTGGCGATTATAAATTGAGCTGCGATAAACAATGTAGTGCAAATGTCTTTATGATTAAGGGATTTTTTCTCGTGGGCATATGTAATTTTTTTTTTCTTGTTTTTTAAGACAGAGTCCCACTTGGTCACCCTTGGTAGAATGCCATGGCATCTTAGCTCATAGCAACCTCAAACTCTTGGGTTCAAGTGATCCTCTTGCCTCAGCCTCCCAAGTAGCTTGGGCTACAGGTTGCCTGCCATAGTACCCAGCTGTTTTTTAGAGATGGGTTCTCACTCTGGCTCAGGCTGGTCTTGAACCTGTGTGGTCAGGCAATCCACTTGCATCGGCCATCTAAGTGCTGGGATTACAGGCGTGAGCCACTGCACCTGGCTTTCATTTCTTTTCTTCTTCTTCTTTTTTTTTTTTTTTTTTTTTGAGACAGAGTTTCACTATGTCGTCCTCAGTAGAGTGCCATGGTGTCACAGCAATCTCTAACCCTTGGTTTAAGTGGTTCTTCTGCCTTAGCCTCCCAAGTAGCTGGAACTATAGGCGCCCGCCATACCTCCTGCCTGGTTTGTTGTTGTTGTTGTTGTTGTTGCTGCAGTTGCCACTGTTGTTTAGCAGGCTCAGACGGGGCTTAAACCTGCCTGCCTCCGTGTATGTGGCCGGCCCCCTAACCACTGAGCTACAGGCGCCGAGCCTAATATTTTTTTCTTAGTAACTAACTAGAAATCAGGATGGTCCTAGTTTTTGCTGCAGTAGGTGATAAACTTCCTAGGTAACTATGGTATGTTAAATTTTTAAAAATGAAGACATTAAGTTTTATTAGTAGTGTAACCAAGGATAATACCTATCTCAGTAGGTTCTTGGAAAAGTTAAATGAATAATGCCTGTAAAGGCACTAAAATAGTGCATATGACCTAGTTGAATTGTGTTACTGCTATTAACTTTTCTTTCTTTCCTTTCCTTTCTCCTTTCTCCTTTCTCCTTTCCTTTCCTTTCCTGAGCCTTCAAGCTATTGCCCTGGGTAGAGTGCTGTGGAGTCACAGCTCACAGCAACCTCCGACTCCTGGGCTTAAGCAATTCTCTTGCCTTGGCCTCCCAAGTAGCTGGGACTACAGGCCCCTGCCACAACGCCCGGCTGTTTTTTGGTTGTAGTTGTCACTGTTTTGCAGGCCCAGGCTGGATTCGAACCCACCAGCTCTGGTGTATATGGCTGGCACCTTAGCCATTTGACCTACAGGTGCCGAGCCACTGCTATTATTTTTCAAGAGGAAAAAAAAAATTATTATTATTATTATTTTTTTTTTTTTTTGAGACAGCGTCTCAAGCTGTTGCCCTGGGTGGAGTGCCGTGACATCATAGCTTACAGCAACCTCCAACTCTTGGCCTCAAGTGATCCTGTTGCCTCAGTTTTTCTATTTTTAGTAGAGACAGGGTCTCACTTTTTTGCTTAGGCTGGTCTTGAGCTTGTGAGCTCAAGTAATCCATCTGCTTTAGCCTCTCAGAGTGCTAGGATTACAAGTGTGAGCCATCACACCTGGCCTGGAGTTTTTGGGTTTTGGGGGAGTCAAATGTGAATCAATCATTTGTTTTGAACAAAGAAATCTAATTTTTATTTTTTTATTTTATTTTTTTCCAGACAGAGTCTCACTCAGTTACCCTGAAGTTGAGTGTCAAGGCATCATAGCTCACAGCAGCCTCAAACTCTTAGGCTCAAGAAATTCTCTTGCCTTAGCCTCCCGAGTAGCTGGGACTATAGGCGCTCACCACTACCCCCAGCTATTTCCTTTTCTTTCTTTCTTTTTTTTTTTTTAGAGTCTGGGTCTTGCTCTAATTCGGGCTAGTCTCTTAACTTGTGAGCCCAGGCAGTTCACTAACCTGGGCCTCCCAGACTGCTAGGAGTACAGGTGTGAGCCACCATGCCTAGCCTCAAATCTAATTTTTAGTTTCTGATATTTATTTAATTTAGCTACAGGGAGATAGAATTGCTAGTTGCCTGTAACAAAACAAGTTTTTGTTTGTTTTTTGGAGACAGAGTCTCACTCTGTTGCCCCAGCCTAGAGTGCATTGGTGTCACAGCTGACAGCAATCTCAAATTGCTGTGCTCAAGAGATCCTCTTCCCTTAGCCTCCCGAGTAGCTGGGGCTACAGGCACCCGCTACTTTTGGTATTTTCCGTAGAAATCGTGTCTTACACTTGGTCAGCCTGCTCTCGAATTCCTGAGCTTAAGCAATTCTCAGCCTCCCAGAGAGATGAGATTACAGGTGTGAGCCACCACTCCCAGCCCCTTCTTTGATTCTTTGTCTTTTAGCTGCATGTAATAGTTGGATAGTCTTTCAATGTGTTGATCTTTTGGTGTTTCTAGGGGCATTAGGGTGTTTTGTGTATGCTAAACCTGTGTACCTGAAACACTTAGTGGTGCTCAGAACTCAGGAAAGCATTACCTAAGGAATAGACGTGGAATACTTTCCCTTACTCCTTTTTGTTTCTGTGTTATTTGTTGTGAGTCAAGAAAGTTCTTAGGTATTAATTTTCTCACAGGTCAGTTACGGCACTGAAATAAGTAGCAAGATGACAAGATGTAGTGAAGATGGCAACCTTTCTTACTATGCTCCTTTGCTGCTAAATTCTATAGGGTCAGCCTCTGTCTAAGGGTTCTGAGTTTTATATCTAGTTAATAAATGGCTGTGGCGAAACATCAGTAGAAGTGGCATTAGGGTTCTGCTCATCTGTTGTGAAGACTTCGCTGCTCCCTGGCACTGGTATCTAATTATGGGTCCATATTCACTTGTGTTTGTATGACTTCTTCATGGACACTTGTATTCCATTGTTTAGTACCTCAGTGGATATATTGATAAAGTTGTATAGGGAGGGATTTTGTGACCTGAAGAAGAGTAAGGAACTCAGGGTAACTTTGAAGGCCTTGATTCAATCTGTATCATAAGATCTGTTTACTAGTAAGAGTTAGCCAAAGAGAAAAGCAAGAAAAAGGTACTAGAATTGTAGTGATCCAGATAATGAGCTAATTAGTAGACTTTAGTAGTTTGCTATTTCTTAGGGGAAGTCAGCATATTTTTGTTAGAAGATCCATAAGCCTCCTTCTATTGCCAGAGGACCAGGATTACGTTTGTGGAGCTGGGGTTGGTGGGGTGGTGGTGGTGACTGTTTCTTACAGACTTGGCAACTTTGAAGAAATAGGTATTTGTTAGCAGAAGAGTAGAGTATGAAAGGTAGGAAGCCCTGATGCTGCCACATGTTTTTAATTAGAAGTTCACAGCACCATGCCTCTTTGTGGTGGAATAAACAAGATGTATACTGATCTATGCACTGTCCAGAACCCAGTGAGAGCTTTTGGCAGGGGTTGTGAAGAGGAGTATTCCTCAGACTTTGCTATAGAGTTCATAACTTTCCCTGAGGTGCCATCCCCAGAAGTACCTGTCATACCTACCTGCTGTAGGCTATGGGATGGTTAACTGAAGATTTGCTTCATGTTGAAAGTTCAATACATAGTGGTTTCTTTGCCACTGTGAAAAAATATAATAGGGAACCGAATCCATAAACCTAATCCAAAGAGGCCATTATTTAGTCATTAAGGGTCTCTTCCCAGCAGTAGGGGGGGATATTTTCCTATCTAATCTTTCCATAATCCACTGAAAGGGCCAAGAGCCAAGGACACTATCCTTAGCAATGGGTAGCAGTATAGGCAAGATCCAGAGAATACCTGTAGCCCTGCTATTCGTAGAGCTCTCTTTTTTTGGAGCCAGAGTCTTACTTTGTCATCCTTGGTATCGGGCTGTGGCATTACAGTTTACAGTAACCTCAAACTCTTGGACTCGAGCGATTCTCTTGCCTCAGCCTCCCACGTAGCTGGGATTATAGGCACCGGCCACAACGCCCACCTATTTTTAATTTTTTTATTTTTAATTTCAGCTTGCTTGTTCATTCTTCGTTTGAAGTACTTTTTTTTTTTTTTTTTTTAATGTTCTTCCTTTGGTGATTCTCTTTCCCGTTGCCTCCCCAGTAGCTGGGATTACAGATGCCCACCACAACGTCCGGCTGTTTTTGATGTTAGTAGAGATGTGCCTTACTCTGGCTCACTGCTGCTCATACTGGTCTTGAACCTCTGAGCTCAGGCAATCCACCCGCCTGGGCCTCCCACAGCGCTGGGACTACAGGCTTGAGCCACCACGCCTGGCCACCCAGCTATTTTTAGAGACGAGATCTTGCCCTGGCTCAGATTGGTCTTGAACCTGTAAGCTCAGGTAATCTACCTGCTGAGGCCTCCTAGAGTGCTAGGATTACAGGCATAAGCCACTGTGCCTCCCTCGGGCTTTTTTTTTTTTTTTTTTTTTGAGATAAAGTTTCACTATGCCGCCCTGGGTAGAGTGCCGTAGCGTCACAGCTCACAGCAACCTCAAACTCTTGGGCTTAAGTGATCCTCTTGCATTAGCCTCCCAAGTAGCTGGGATTATGGGTTGCCCGCCACAACACCCCACCCAGCTATTTTTCTGTTGCAGTTGTCGTTGTTTAGCTGGCCTGAGCTGGGTTCGAACCCACCAGCCTTGGTATATGTGACTGGTGCCATAACCACTGTGCTATGGGCACCAAGCCTATCCCTCATTTTTTTTTTTTTTTTTTTTTTTTCAATTTTTAATTTTATTAAAGTACAAAGTTAACAAGTTTTGCATTTTTTACATAGGAAAGACTAGTCAATTTCATATGCCTTACAGAAAAATTAACATTCAAAAAACATATAAATCCATAATGAGTTTTGTGACTAAAGGGGAAAAATAACTATTATTATTATTTTTTTTTTTTTTTTTGAGACAGAGTCTCACTTTCACTTTGTCACCCTTGGTACAGTGCTTGTGGCATCACAGCTCACAGAAACCTTAAACTCTTGGGCTCAAACGATTCTCCTGCCTCCACCTCCCAAGTAGCCGAGACTACAGGCACCCGCCACAATGCCCAGCTTTTTTGTTTTTTGTTTTTTTTTTTGGTTGCAGCCCTGTTGTTTGGCAGACCAGGCTGGATTTGAACCCACCAGCTTAGGCGTATGTGGCTGGCGCCTTAGCTGTTTGAGCCATAGGCGCCAAGCCGAAAAATAACTGTTTTAACAAGTTAGCAAAATTCTAACCATATCAGAGATGATTACAAATTCCAAACAGTAGATTTACCACACATCTATCCCTCATTCTTACCCCAAACTCTATGTGTAGTTTATGTCTGCTCCTTGTTGTAATGCCTGTTAAACACATAAAAATCACTGGATTGGGATAGACCAGACCTGTTCCTCAAAGCCCAGAGTAGAAATGGGCAGTGGATTTATTCTTTATAGGAAGTGAAATTCTGAGGATGGCCTCTCAGCATCTGTTGTGCTAGTTCAGGAAACTTGTCCAAGTTTAAAGTTACATGGGCAGAAGAATAATGAAGAGGCTGTTGGTTTTCCTGATGCTTTCTCCTAGGTTCATGCCCTGCAGAAAACTGATCCTGTTAGAGGGCTTGCTTGATCTTATCATTGGGGTATATTAATTTGATAATTGATAATTTTTTTTTTTTTTGAGACAGAGTCTCAAGCTGTTGCCCTGGGTAGAATGTCATGGCATCACAGCTCACAGCAACTTCAAACACCTGGGCTTAAGCAGTTCTTTTGCTTCAGCCTCCCAAGTAGCTAGGACTACAGGTGCCTGCCACAACACTCAGCTATTTTTTGGCTGTAGTTGTCATTGTTGTTTGGCAGGCCCGGGCTGGATTTGAACCTTCCGGCTCTGTTGTATGTGGCTGGCACCCTAGCCGCTGAGCTATAGGTGGTGAGCCAATTTGATAGTTTATTAGATCTTTCCTTCACTTGTAGTTAAATGTCCCTTATATTCTGTATTGTATTCTGAGAAAATACAATAAATTAATTTGGATTTTAAATACGTACTGACAGTAACAGCAAAAACAGAGAAAATGACAACCAGAAAACAAGGGAACAGTTGGAATAGTTTGGTTGTTTTGTTTTGAGACAGAGTCTGACTCTGTTGCCCAGACTAGAGTGCCATGGCGTCAGCCTAGCTCACAGCAACCTCAAAGTCCTGGGTTCAAGTGATCTTCCTGCCTCAGCCTCCCAAGTAACTAGGACTATAGATGTCCAGCCAACTTTTTCTATCTTTAGTTAAGATGGGGTCTCACTCTTGCTTAGTCTCGTCTCAAACTCTTGATCTCAAGGTTTCTTCCCACCTTGGCCTCCCAAAGTGGAACATTTCTTACATTGAAATTGTTTTATATGTTCTATTCTAGCAGTGTTGTATCAGCAGCTTAGTTTTTCCCTTTTCATAAAAATAGGATTTATAATACTTGCAGAATTGTTTACCATGGTACAGGTTATAATGCCTATGACATTATTTTTGTAGAAGTAATAGAGAATTTATGAATGAGATGGATTTGGTAGTAATCCTAGCACTTTGGGAGGCCAAGTTAGGTGGATTGCTTGAGTTCAGAGGTTCTCGCCCTTTGGTGAGCAAGGGTGAGACCCCCAACTCTACTAGAAATAGGTAAATTAGCTAGGCATTGTGCTGGGCACCTGTAGTCCCAGCTATTTAGGAGCCTGAGGCAAGAGGATCATTTGAGTCCAAGAGTTTGAGGTTGCTGTGAGCTATGATGTCACAGCAGTCTACCCAGGGTAACACAGTGAGACTGTGTCTCCAAAAAAAAAAAACTATGTATGACATTGCTTCCTGATCTTTTCTAGTTATGGAATTAGAGAAAATGATAATGATGATACAATCATGCATCACATAATGATGGGGATATCTTCTGTCATTAGGCAGTTTTGTTTAGGATGTTTGTTGTGCAAACATCATAGAATGTACTTATGTAAACCTACATGGTATTAGTCTACTACACACCTAGGCTATATGGTATAGCCTATTGCTGATAGGCTACAAAGCTGTACAGGATGTTACTGTACTGAATACCATAGGCAGTTGTAACACAATGTTAAGTATTTATGTATTTAAACATAGAGACAGTACAGTACTGCGATCCTGTGCAACTGGCATCATAACCTATCAGCTCAAATATTTTTATGGGGCATATGGCTATTTGTAGATCACAGTAACCTAAGATAGGCCTTTGGTTAGAAGTTAACTGTTCTGGGGGTTCAGGCTATCCCAGTTCCACCCACCCAGCTGCCTGAAAATATCAGTAATTTACCTGTAATCCTTCCACAACATACTAGTTGAGAAATTCTGGTTTAGGGTATTGGGTATAAATTATATCTAGAATATATTGTTAGAGGGCAAAAAACATCTCAGTTCTTCCCTCTTCTGTATTGGCCTGTGGTGACAAAGATGGCCACCCAGGCTGTCCTTGAATGCCTGGGCTCAAGTGATCCTCCCACCTCAGGCTCCTGCATAGGTGGGACTGCAGGCATGCACCTGGGTTAAAAAGCAGAATACTTTTGGTAGGCATGATGGCAAACACCTACAGTCCCACCTGCTTGGGAGGCTGAGTCAGGAGACTCTCTTGAACTCAGTAGTTTGAGTATGATGATCCCATTTCATTCTAGCTCAGGCAACAGAGTGAGACCTTGTCTTAAAAACACAAAACAAAATTGAGATGTCAGAATAATTTTGAATACTGTGACTATGGGTATGTATACTTGACGCCTTTTTCCTATTTCTAGGACTATTCTATTAAGTGTAATCTCACTGCTTAATGAGCCCAACACCTTCTCCCCAGCCAATGTGGATGCTTCAGTTATGTTCAGAAAATGGAGAGACAGTAAAGGAAAAGACAAAGAATATGCTGAAATCATTAGGTAAGGCGCTTTGTTTTGTCTTCCATTGGATTACTTGAAGTCTTCAATACAAAACAAAAGTGTTCTGAAACCAAAGGTTTAAATCAAACTTAAATACCCTGTTCACTCCAAGATAATTTCTCTCAATTAAATTTATAATGTGGGGGGAAGAGAAGATTTCTGCCTGTGCCTAATGAGCTTTTTTTGTTTTTCTTTCTCTTTTAAAGAAAACAATGTGCCACAGATCTGATTTTTCTAGGAACCAGAACTTCCATGTTCATAACTAGTCAGGTTTGCAGACTTTCTCCTAATTATTTTAGGGACCCCATTCTAGACTTTACGCATGCTCAGTAAGTTAGCAAAAACAATTACCCAAAGTATTCCAGATATTCCATGTAAATTAAGACAACAATTTTGTTTTTAAAATTTCAATTAATGAAGCCCCATAATTTATTGGCATTTTGATTATAGCAGCAAGTATTGGCATTTTGATTATAGCAGCAAGTATCTTCTGAATATCCTCATTGTCAACAAACTAATATACAGTATAACAGAGTCTTAGAATAAAATGTGGAGTCTACTGCTGGCTCTGCTTCATACTTGTGTGACCATTTATTAGGACATTAGGTTTTCATAATCATGCCCATTTTACAATAAATTTAACACCCCTTAATATTACATGTTTATCCCTTTAAATAGTAGATCCACCAAGTACAGTCCCAACTTATTGTGTATATCAGTCTGTGCATAGGAGTTTAGTAAGGACTGTAATTTATACAAATAGAGTCTCCACCAATCTAGTGGTATACCATGTGATAGGAAAAATTTTTTTAAATGCTGGGAAAGCACATCATTTGAATTCTGAGTTATATAAAAAAAGTAGTTACCAGTTTTCTGTCTATTAGTATTAGATAAGCTTTAGACTTTCCCTAAACTATATTTAATCAGATTATAAGGATAGAATCTGGGCATCTGTATTTTTTTTTTTTTTTTTTTTTTTTAACCAGCCATCACCATCGAGGTGATTGATACATACCAAAAATTGAAGATAATTAATACAAATAGTAAGAAGTTGTAGGAATTTAGAGGCATAGGTGTGGCCTGAGAATTGAAGGCATATGGAACTGGTGCCCTACTCCTTGAGCCACAGGCACTTGAGTCTCTCTATCTCACTGTTTATTCAGCATTATGTATCAACTTTGTATCATTAAAGTCAGGATAAGAAAGAATGGTTATTAGTCTAAGACAGCAGTTCTCGACCTGGGGTCCCAACCCCTTTGTAACAATAGAAATACATCCTACATATGAGATATTTACATTATGGTTCTAGAAATACATCCTACATATGAGATATTTACATTATGGTTCATAACAGTAGCAAAATTACAGTTATGAAGTAGCAACGAAAATAATTTTATGGTTGGGGTTCACCACAACATGAGGAACTGTATTTAAGGGGTTGCAGCATTAGAAGGCATTAGGAAGGTTGAGAACCACTGGTCTAAGAGGTGATAGGATTATCACCTAAGACTTTAGGGAAGAAACAGCTGATCCTGTCACTGAGTAGAGTGCTATGACATTGTTATAGCAACCTCCAACTCTTGGGCTCAAGTGATCCTCTTGTTTCAGTTTTTCTATTTTTAGTAAAAACAGGGTCTCGTTTTTGCTCAGGTTGGTCTCAAATTCATGAGCTCAAGCAATCCACCTGCCTCGGCCTCCCAGAGTAGTAGGATTACGGGCGTGAGCCACCTCACCCGGCTCTAATGAGTTTAAAAAAACAGCTGACCAGAGGACCAAAATGGATGGAAGTGAGCCAGTGGTAATAGGGATAAGAAGACAGATAAAGGGCAGTGCCTGTGGCTCAGTGTGTAGGGTGCTGGCCCTATATACCGAGGGTGGCGGTTTGAACTCGACCCTGGCCAAACTGTGATAAAACAGCCGAGCATTGTGGTGGGCACCTGTAGTCCCAGCCACTCGGAAGGCTGAGGCAAGAGAATTGCCTGAGCCCAGGTGTTAGAAGTTGCTGTGAGCTGTGACATTACAACACTCTACTAAGATTGATAAAGTGAGACTCTGTCTCAAAAAAAAAAAAAACAGATACAAAAATATTTAGGCTGTAAGGGGATAGGACTTCGGAGTGACATGTACGATTCTAGGAACTGATGCTGTTTTTTTGTTTTGTTTTGTTTTTGAGACAGTGTTCTTCATAGCCCTCGGTAGAGTGCCGTGGTGTCACATAGCTCACAGCAACCTCCAGCTCCTGGGCTTAGGAGATTGTCTTGCCTCAGCCTATGGAGTAGCTGGGACTATAGGCATCCGCCACAACGCCCTGCTATTTTTTTGATGCAGTTCAGCCAGGGCTGGGTTTGAACCCGCCACCCTTGGTATATGGGGCAGGCACTCTACCCACTGATCCACAGGCGCCGAACTGATACTGTTTTATCAAGAGAAATATAAGAGGTGAAACTGGCCAGAGAGGTAGAAAATGACAAATGCATTCTTGCTGAGTTAGAGTTCCTATGGAATATCAGGATAGAGATATCCAAAAGGCATTTGGTTAAATAACTAACTGTTCAGAGCTCAGAAGAAATCTGTGAGGTAAAAGCTGATGATCTGAGTGCTGTCAGCATAAAGGGAGTGGTAGTTAAAACCATGGGAACAGATAAGATGTCCTGGGGGAAAGTGCTGAGAATGTGAGGACATTCAAGCCTAGAAGCCTCAGGATCAGTACCGAAGGCTTGGCAACATAAGAAAACCTTCAAGAGCAACTAAAGAAGTCTAACTGAGAATAGGTGGATAGAAGTAAGTCAGGAGAGGCTTGGCACCTGTGGCTCAAGCAGCTAGGGCGCCAGCCACATACACCTGAGCTGGCGGGTTCTAATCCAGCCCAGGCCCGCCAAACAACAATGACGGCTGCAACCAAAAAAATAGCTGGGTGTTGTGGCGGGCGCCTGTGGTCCTAGCTACTCCATAGGCTGAGGCAATAGAATCATGTCAGCCAAGAAGTTGGAGATTGCTGTGAGCTGTGATGCCATAGCACTCTACCCAGGGCAACAGCTTGGAGAGAAAAAAAAAAAAACCAGGAGAGTGGTAGTCTGATTTGTTTTAGGTTCAGTTTCTCAAATTTTGATGACTTTTTTTTTCTTTGTTGCCCTTGGTAGAGTGCCATGGTGTCATAGCTCACAGCAACCTCAAACTCCTGGGCTCAAGTGATTGATTCTCTTGCCTCAGCCTTCCAAGTAGCTGGGACTACAGGCACTGCCACAACACCCAGCTATTTTTGTTTTTTTCCTTTCTATTTTTAGTAGAGATAGGGTCTTACTCTTGTCTGGGCTGGTCTCAAAATCCTGAGCTCAAGCAATCCTCCACCTGCCTCAGCTTCTCAGAGTGTTGTGAGCCATTGCGCCTGGCCTAATGATGGCTCACATTTTTATAATTGTCTATGGAAACTATTTATTTTTTCACTCATTCATCAATATTTGTTCCACACCTCTTACATGCCAGGCTGTGTCCTAGATAGTAGAGAAATAGAAGTGACTAAAGCAAAACTTCCATTCTAATTAAGCTCACATTCTAGTAGGGAAAGGCAGAAGAATAAACAATGAGAAAGATCATAGAAAAATACTAGATAACAGTAAGTAGAAGAATAAAAAGTGACCTGTAGCTGCAAGAAGACTGCTTGAGCCCAGGAGTTTGCAGTTGCTGTGAGCTATGACACTCTAGCCTGGGCAACAGAGACTCTGTCTCAAAATAAAATGAATTAGGTTCAGGCTAAGGGGATGTTTAAAGCAGAGATCTGAGTGACAAGGAGGAGCTAGGCATATGTATGTGCAGATCAGAGGAAGAACTGGTTCAGGCATAAAAATCAACTAGGTGTGTTCAAGGTACTAAAAAGACTGGGGTGGCCTGAATGTGGTGAAATTGGAGAAAATCTATGAGAACATAGATAAGTGGATCTTACCAGACTTTGGAATCTGGCATAAGGTATTTGGATTTTAGTATAAATGAAAATTAGGTGTTGGGGCTCGGCACCTGTGGCTCAAGCGGCTAAGGCGCCAGCCACATACACCTGAGCTGGCAGGTTCAAATCCAGCCCGGCCCGCCAAACAATGATGGCTGCAACCAAAAAAATAGCCAGGCGTTGTGGCGGGCGCCTGTGGTCCCAGCTACTTGGGAGGCTGAGGCAAGAGAATCGCTTAAGCCCAGGAGTTTGAGGTTGCTGTGAGCTGTGATGCCACGGTACTCTACCCAGGGTGACAGCTTGAGACTGTGTCTCAAAAAGAAAAGAAAATTAGGTGTTGGGATGTATGACAAGTTTGGTGTTGAGAAGACTAGGTAAAACAGTATCTTCTGCGGTGATTCTGACCGGCACTTGAGCTCCACTGCTTTAAAACTCCTTTCATATTATAGCGTATCCTGCTCCCTCCACCCGGCAAAGGTCATAATTGGGTACCAAAAGGGTTGATTGAATTTGGTGTTAGTAACAGGGTATGTCTGTTGATGCTTTCAGACAGACACTGAAGTTTAGAAAGCAGAGTCACAAGGACAGTTATAAATCCATCTTCAAAGAGTTGCAATCAATTTCAAACGGAGAGAAAGAGGTGTTTATGCCTCTGCACTGCCTTTGTATCTCTGTCTTTCTCACCTTTTCTCATTCATGAGAGGGACTCACTTCAAAATTTCTTTGGAAGTGTTCTAAGCTTTCCCTTTGTTCTTAAATAAAATTTATTATAACTGAAAAAAAAATCTATTAATATATTCAAAACAGAATTACTGGGCAGCACCTGTGACTCAGTGAGTAGGGCACCAGCCCCATATACCGAGGTTGGTGGGTTCAAACCTCGGCCCTGGCCAAACTGCAACAAAAAAATAGCTGGGCGTTGTGGCAGGTGCCTGTACTCCTAGCTACTGGGGAGGCTGAGGCAAGAGAATTGCCTAAGCCCTGGAGTTGGATGTTGCTGTGAGCTGTGATGCTACATCACTCTACCAAGGGTGATAAAGTGAGACTTTATCTCTAAAAATAAATAAGTAAATAAAACAGAGACTTATATATTTTTTTTGTGTCATTCACTCTTCAGGAAACAGGTTTCAGCCACCAAGGCTGAAGCAGAAAAGGATGGAGTGAAGGTCCCCACAACCCTGGCTGAATACTGCATCAAAACTAAAGTGCCTTCCAATGATAACAGCTCAGATTTGCTTTATGACTTGTATGACGACGACATTGATGATGAAGATGAGGAGGAGGAAGATGCCGACTGTTATGATGATGATGATTCTGGGAATGAGGAGTCGTGACATGCTCTTTCAATGCCCCTGTACTGCCCTGCCATCTCAGGCCAAAGGGAGGGGAGCAAGTGGGGACCTAGCAATGGCCCCTCAGCAAAAACCTATTCACAGGGGGTGGGGAAAACAAACACAGCTCCTGCTGACTCCCCTTATGGATCTCAGTTTGCTCCTTTTTATGGACCTTAAATGGAGAGAGAGCAACCCTACACAGAATGTCTGAATTCTTGCATTCTTTACCCTTCCATCACTGTATTGATTCTTTTTTAAAAAACATCATCAACCCAAACTCCCGCCTCACTCACTTCGTCTCTTCAGAATGTTCACAGCAAAACACGATTGGTCTGTTTTTAGATTCTTAAGGAATTAAATAGTCTTTCAAGACGTTTAATGTGTTTAAAGCTGGGAACCTCTTGGCAGTTCATAAGGGCTGCATATACTGGGTAGCAAAAGAGAATGGGAAAAACCTACAAAACAAAGTTCAAAAAAAATTTTTTGCCAAGGTTTAGCTGCTCTTTTACATTAGCGTGTGCACATTCGTTCTGCCCCATGGTGGTGAATTTTGTTTTTCTCTCCCCAACGCTGGGATACGGTGGGCGTCAGGGACTCTGCTGAGCCTGATGAAATGTGCTCCTTCAGCCTCCATGAAATCATCCTAACATGGAGCCCTCGGCTACTCTGAGGAGAGAAATCAGATTTTGCTTTTTGAAATTGATTGGGATCTGAAGCCTGAAATAAATATTCATACTTTACATAGAACTGAGCACTTGGTTGCCATTTATTTTGAAGGCAAGGGTTATTGTTTTACCCCCCAGGGAGTGGGGCAAAGGGGGATTAGTATACGTGTGGATTCTCAGTGAGGGGAACAGAGTTTAAAAGATCACTAAGCCGATTTTGGTTGATGCTGCTGGGGGAAAAGCCAAAACTACTGGTGACCACTGTTTGGAGAGGAGACGTCTGATTTGTATATTTATGATGGCCTTCCCTCAAAGATAGATACACCTACCATTAAGTTTTTTTCAAAATAGTCACTTTTAAATTACTCAGTATTAATCCTAGGTGCATGTGTTAAGTTTTGGTTTTGTGGAGCTGCTTATATTGACAGTGAAAGACATGGGTGTGTGCAAAACATGAATGACTGGTTCTTATGTTCTTCATTGAAGTGATCTGGACCTTTTCTCTTTTCAGTGTACTTTGGTTGTGGAGCATAAGCAGAAATTTTGTATTGAGCTCCCCATGGGTGTGTTTTTCATGACAGGGCCAAGGGAGTTGACTACATGCTGTTTCTAGTCTCTAGGCAGGCAAGGCTAAGAGATCTTGATTGCAATCACTGCAGCTTTGATTTCCCAGGCCTCAATCATGTGTTGCTTCAATCAATACTGCAGCCTTCCGCATCCAGGGACTTCAAACTTGAAGGTGATTCTTGGTTGTTATGGGGGTGTATCAGATCATAGGAGGGCATTGGGGAAAACTGCTATCATGTAAATCAGAGAACACAGCAAGGACTGACTACAGCCCTAGTTAAGATCCCTGTGCACTAGTATCAACTCCCTTTTCTTTGGATCATAGCTCTGAAAGGCAGATTAGGGACAGGGGTAGGATGGATCCTAAGATGGTCAGAGTAGGTGACGCTTATTCCTTAGCTCCTCCTTCCTTTCTGATCTCAGGGTTTTCATTCACTCTCTAAAATTCACCCAAACATATGCTGACTACTTCCCAGCAGCCCTCTCTGGCCTCTGCAATTTGACAGTAAATGGAAATGTTTAAACACGCTAAGGTTCTTAGGGGTTACTATCAAGCCTGGTTCTAGTCAGTATATAATCTCTGCGGGAGTCAGGGCTGGCTGCTACTTGCACCCTGAATCTTGTAATTCCAGTTAGATTCATAGGACACAATAGCCCTGTAATATGCTCTTAAGTTGTCTGACTAGAAACTTTCATAGAAGGATGTTTTAACCTTTCTACTCTCCACACTTAATGCTCACAGATAACCTGCAAATCTTCTGGAGCCAAAGCAGCTCACAGTCCCAATTGACCTCCCCCGACCCTAACCTTACACAGGTGCGTGCAAGTTTACAACCAATAGTTTGTTCTTACTCTCTTGGACCCCTAAAAATTAAACCCTTCATTCCCCTAAGGCATATCACTCCCAGGGCAGCCAAGGCACCATGGCATTGTGGAAGTGCTGTGCTGCTTGGTTCTGTCCCCGTAGGCCCTGTTGGCCTCTGTTGCACGTTGACTCAGGGAGCCAGAGCGCCAAGTTGAGGTCCTACCTCTCAGCCCTGTAGGATGTTACTGTTGATGGGGCTGGCTTTGCCTCTGATGAGTACAATCAGTTGCAGAAGACTGGAGTGTGTTGACTTGGTAGCAGGTAGACATTCTCATAGTTTAGACTTACAAAACCTAGAGGCTGGTTCCAGAGCTGTCCCTGAGAACACATCCTGTGGAAAAATATGTATGTATTTTTTGGGAGTGGAGGTCTCAGGCTTAAGGCAGAACCTTGTGAGTACAGTTATGCTGATTATTTGGTGTGACGTGAGCCCCAAATCCTGTATTTTTAGGTTCATTTTAAAACTGAGGCCTCATTGGATGCTCTTCAGTTCTGCATATTTTGAGGCTGAGTGGAGAAAGTATCATGGTTCCATTTTTTGCTTCTCTGAAAGTCTTCCCACCCTCACTCCCCAGCCCTTTTTCTTGTCATTCCAGAGTTCTTTTGTATTAGCCAAATGTTTTTGTAGTCTCTACTTCTTGCCCTGGCAGTTTGCTTCTTTACGTGCTGGTTTCCTTATGTTTGGGGCACATAGTAAGAGATTGGAAGGGGAAAATGTATAGTTCTCCATCGAAAATTAACTCTCCACTGTTCTCACCTTTGATAAACAAGGTTTACATTTACAACTAAGATTCAGAGATGCAACTTTTAACTATTCTGAAACCAGCAGGACACACCTGACTTTAATAGTTTTCGTAGCTGAAATTGTAGATGTTTTCCTTCAGTTTAACTTATGAGAAAAGATTATCTGATGCATTTTGTGTTGACTTCCCTTTTAGTGGTTTATTTTGTCTTTTCCTGCCCATCTGTCTACTAATAAAATGTGAAATAAAATATACCTGTATTGCTACTTCCCATGGGATGACCCTCTTCATTTTCTTTCCTTTTGTGTTAAAGAAAACTAAAAGCTGGTCTCAATATTTTGACTATTATCTCGCAGACAGATGAAGCCCAGGACTCATGAAAACTAAAACCTAAACTGCCTGATCTCCCTTTTATAACATCCTGTCCAACTTACCTCCCTGTACAATTACCATCCCTAATACTTATGTTTTTAAGGACAATTACTTCAACGGGAGCTTTAACAAGTGGGCATGTCTTTAAAACTTCTGATGTAGGACACAGGAGTCAGCTGATAGGGGTAGCTCAGTGAATGATGGAGGGATACTTTGCTGCCTTCCTTAGGCAAACATTTCCGTTGTAATTTGTATTCCTAACTGCTGGCTGTTAATAACAGATCAGGCAAGAGAACACGTCTACTAAAAATCCCTATTCAGTTTCAGTTGTGGACACATGCCTTTTTTTCTAAACAAGTTCAAGCTATGGGTTAGCAGAAGTGTGCATCTCATCTGATGAAATGGCCCCAACTCCTAATTGTAGAGACCAAAAAAGCTCAAAAGGAAAAGACTGACCCTAGGCTGGTTCTGACTTGGTTCTGACTTGACCAACACTTAAAACAGCACCGTTTGCCTATTTAGCTTGGTCTGAAGTAATGATAGAGGGAATGAGAGACCTTAACGCCTTGGGCAACACTGCTGTGAGCTGCCTGCCAGGTAGGAGCAGAGTTGTGGATGAGCAAGTGGAGACATGTGCCTCCTGCCTGTGGCTCTTGGCTCCTCCCTGGCATCTGGCCTGTCTCCTAACGCCCTAAACTTACTGGTCATCTGTTCCACCATAGGGCTTGACTGGCAGTCAAGATTGATTTATGAAGATAAACTGGTATACACCCTCATGTTTATTCTCTCTTAGGCCTAGAACTCTGCTCTCAGTTCTTGACTTTGTTCCAGATCTTAAAGTCAAGATGAGACTTACAAAGGAAATAACCCTACCCTGGTATTCTGCTTGACAGGGTCCTGTGAGAAGGTTTAGCCATTATTGTTTCAGCCAAGAGAAGGGTCCAGCAAAACAAAATACCAATTCAAGTTTTAAATCTTAATGTTAGACTGCAGCCACATGAAGTCTACTTCCCTGAGCTATCCTTCAGTCACACCACACAAGAGACTGTGCATGCTCTCACATCTTTACCACACAAGAGACTGTGCATGCTCTCACATCTTTATTAGGTGGAGTTGGGGCAAGAGAAAACCCCCGAAACTGTTGCCCTCCAGATGCAGGATAACTGGAGTAGAGGAGCCTTTGCTTGTAGGTTTCTGAAGGGGAGGGAGCTAACTGGCTGAACATTTCTGAGCCCCAGTTCAGACTATTACCTTCAAGGTCAGTCAGAGGAAAACAAGTCTCTGGGGACAAGACCAGAAGCAGAAGCTCCTGCTATAAATGAAGACAAACAGGTGCCCAGATTTATTTTGAGTGGGGGGATATTTCTGCTATTCCCAGATTAAAATTTGGCAAAAAGGGACGATGGAAAATGACAAATGGACCAGTTTTGTTAAAACAGAGGTTAAAGTAATTACACAGGGGAAGAAAACTCAAATAATGGATTACAAAGGAGTTAAGTCGTGATTCTTCATTGGTACTGACCCCAATACCCAAAATGCCTTGAACCAGCCCTTCCAGAAACTATCCTTAATAGGCCATTGGGCAGGCAGGGGCTAGGTAGAAGGCCTGAAGGCAAAAGGGGTTGGAGGGTTTATTTTGCTACAGCAAGAAGGGGCATGAATGGGGAGAGCAGACTTCGCTAATCTGTGGCTGCACCCCCTCCCCCCCCACTTCCCCACACTTCTGTCACATTTACAAATACACATAAATACATTACATACAATGCCAGTCTGAGAGGCAGGCTCCCCACAGAGCCTTGGCTGACAGTACATGTCTCGGGAATCTCAGGAGTTGCAGGAAAGGGCACTGGGCTCCCAGAAATGTGCTCCATGTGTTCTCTCCTGCCAAGGGTGAGCCCTGCCCTAGCCCAACTCTCTTCAGGGTTTAGTTTGTCCAGTATGGAGAGTTGCCATAGGCAGGCTTAGAGGCTTGAGACTTGGGCTGCAGGGAGCTGGGCTGACTTCGCTGACCTGAGCCGCTCTGAGGAGGAGGGGAGAAGGTTGTCAAGACTGGAAGAAGAGAAACCCTGGCCCAGGGCAGAGTGGCTGCCTAAGGCCATCGCTGTACTCACCTGGGCATCCTGTGGAAGGTGATGGTGCAGAAGCTGTGAGTGGGGCTGCTGGTGGGCTGGCAAGATGTGCAGAAAGGGTGGGGGTGCATAGCCAGGGGCTGCTCCAGGGGCCAGTGGCCCAGTAGAACCCAAGGCTGAGGGCAGGCTGAAAGGTGGAGGGGTCCCTGCATGAAATCCCTGCTTGTCAAAAGTCTAAGGGCAGAAAAGACAATGGTGAAGGTTAGGTTGGACTGTACCTCCCAGCAACATACACACTCACCTGTCGTCCTCCTCACCTGAGTCTTGCTATAGACGGAACCAGTCATATCAGGCAAGCCAGTGGTGCTTGAAGACACTGATACTCCTAGGAGGAAGAGTAGTTGGTCCCCACAGCAGTTGGTCCCAGCTCTAGGCTCCCCCAGCTCCATAGGTACTCAGGGGTAGCCCTGCCTGAAAGGGGGTCAGGTAGGAGGAGACAACTACTCCAAGCCTCAATCCTGAATAGGAGAGGTGAACACTACCTTTGCTAGACCCAGAACTCGCAGATTTGGCTGAAGCCTGTGATGATCCACCATAGCCACTTTTGGTGTAGTCTCCTGCTGCTGTCCCCTGGGTCAGCTCATCATAACCTAGCATGGCAGGATACAAGAGATATGTGAGCCAAGCAAGCCAGTCTTACCTGTGTTCATTGCTGGGAACACCCCTCACCTGTGCTATAGCTGTGCTGGCCATAACTGCCAGCCTGCTGGAAAGGGTTTGTGGGGGTACTGACGTTCACACCATGCTGCTTGGCTGAGGCTGGAGGAACCTGGTGGGGCAAGCAAACGTGGCATCAGTGTAGGAACAAAGCAAGGTGGAGCAGGTCAGGTACTCCCTGCCCTAGGCAGAAAGTGATATACCCACAACCTCAGAGAACCTGCTGCATTAAGTGCAACACATGCTGGATCCAAATGCAGAAAGGGTATTGAAGGCCAGATGAGACCTAGTGGGATAATGACCCTCCCTCCCTCCCTCCCTGCTTCTGCTCTCAGGAGCTGGAACTTAGGTCCCAGGTTTTTTTTTTTTTTTCCAGTTTTTGGCCAGGACTGGGTTTGAACTCACCACCTCCGGCATATGGAGCTGGTGCCCTACTCCCTTGAGCCACAGGTGCCGCCCAAGGTCCCAGGTTTTAACCTTCCAGTAACTTAGGGCCAAGGGAAGAAGACTCACACCCCACCCCCACCCCACCCACCCCCACAAATACTCACAAACATGGTAGGCCCATACTGGAAGGCACTGGGCACACCTGTGTAGTAGGGAAGGCCAGTGTAACTGTAACCAGGTGGCAGTGCAGGATTCAGAAAGGGCTGCTGGGCTGTGTGGTGAGTCTGGGATTGGCTCTGCTGTGGCTGAGCGAGTGTGGTGGGGGGTGCAGGAGATGCAGTGTCACCACGGCCAAACTTTGTAACATCACCTAGAAGAACAGCACTGCCTGGGGTCACCAACTCTCATCTACCCAGGAAAAGGGCCAGCATGGCTCCTCAAAGAATGGGTCTGACTTTCTGCTCAATATGGGCAACAAAGAGGCATGCCTCAGCCCTTCTGCTTCTGTTTTCCAGACTCCTGAGATTATAGGCCAGACCCCTAGCCACCCACTGAATCAACTCACTTGAATAGGGATTATTAGCTAGACTCCCATCTCGGCTGGCAAGGGCTGTGGGTGCAGCAAAGGGAATTCCATAGTAATCCTAGGAGAAACCATAGAGGCCAAATCAGCAGGTAGCTCCTTTCCACTCCCAAGAGAACAAACCCAGGGCATGAGACTCTAATGCCTCACTCCCAAGATGGGCCACACACTTAAAAGGTAACACATATGGAGTACTCCAAAGGGCCTATCAGAGGTGTGGAGCAAGGCAGTCTACTTACTTTGTAGCTGGCTAGCACACACACCAACCAACCCTGCAGCCTTCGTCAAGCAGATCCATTGTGGGCCCAACCTCACATGTTCATTTTATAGCACACATAAGATGCTTATAAGTGACACAGGCTGAATCAACTTTACTGGCTTTTCCAGTGTGAGAGACTCTAGCCTGAAGCTAGACAAGCTCACCAAACAGAACAAAGCTGAAAAGGACACGCAGAAGAGGTGCCGCCTAAAAGATTCCAAAGGGGAACAGTGCTAGGTAGCTACAGGTACATTTACAACCCAGTCGAGGCCTAAAACTGGCCTGTCACCAACCCTTAGCAATGCTGACACTGCACATGACCCAAGGAAGTCTGACAGATAGATCGAACAGTGTGGAGAAAAAGAGGGCAAAACACAGTAGAGCTCTGTGGCAAAGGAGAGGCCTGCCTGGTGCTTACTCGTCATCCAGGGCCTTGGAGCTGCAGGCATCTGATCTCTGAGTAAAGGAAAAGCCCTAGAATGCCCTAGACCCATATCCAAGATTGCTGGGTCACATGCCAAACAGGGTCATCCTGGCTAGGAATGGTACTCACACTGCCCTTTGGCCATCTCTCCAGGTAACCTCCAGGAAACCCACAGCATTCTCAGCCTGAAACCCCAAGAAGAGGTAGGACTGGGAAAGCGCACAGCAGGCAAGAACACAACAGGGAACAGGCACAGAGAAGGAACAGAAGGGGGAGCTCTTTCATCTAAGAAGAGAAATCTAAAAGTGGAATCTAGACACAAAAGTAAAAAAGGCTACAGGGCATGGTGGTGCCTGCTTGCAGCCCAGGCTACTCAGGAAGATTGCTGAGCCCAGCACTTTGAAGCTGTGGTGATATATTATACTGCACCACTATAACCCAGCCTGGGTAACAAAGTGAGACCTTGTCTTGTTTTGTTTAAAAAAGGGTAAGGTGGGCGTGGTGTAATCCTAGCACTTTGGGAGGCTGAGGCGGGTAGATTGCTTGAGCTCAGGAGTTTGAGACCAGCCTGAGCAAGAGTGACACCCCACTTCTACTAAAAATAGAAAAATTAGCCAGACTTCATGATATGTGCCTAGTCCCAGCTACTTGGGAGGCAGAGGCAAGAGAATCACTTAAGCCCAAGAGTTTGAGGCAACAGTGACACCATGGCACTCTTCTGAGGGTGATGAAGTGAGACTCTGTCTAAAAAAATATATATATATGGCAGAGGTTACCAGTGACCCAAAGGACAATATATCTGAAAAGGTGGGATTTGGAAGGGATTTTCTCTAAGACATAAAATGATAAAATTAAAAGGGGTCCTGCAAATAGGGATGGACAGCCATCAAGAACCCTGAGGAAGAATGAATGTCAGGGCTGGCGCCCCCTGGGCAGATTCATATGGAACAAGCTCCTGCTCTATGAAGATTTATTGGAGATCCTGGTCAGCCTATAGCCTTCATCCAGCAGACTGGTGGGCTCCAGGTCTGCACATGAGAGAATGAGCTGCTCAGCTCCTAGGCTCTGCCTCTGCTTTCAGAAATACTTCCAGCAAATGGAGAAGAATGTCTCCTGACATAAGAGCAGCTCTATAAGCTCTTGTGGTCTGGCAGAGAAGGGGGAAACACCAATGGGGAAGAGCTTGAGGAAGAAGAGGTGACACTTCAATAGGGAGGAAGCCTCTTCCTGTAAGAACAGGAAAGACCATATCCAGCACAAACACTACTGTTCAAACTCTCTGCAGCCCCTGGGAAATGTCAGACCAAGAGGGCAGTGGTTACATGGGAGGAAATCCTGCTGGCTTACAAGGCAAAGAGCAGGTGTGCTTCTGACCCGTCTTTCCCCACAGCCCTGTTAATGTGATTATCCTCAGGAAGGTCCAGTGCCTTAACCCAGTACCAAGGTTCAGAATGCAGAGATCACCTGGGCCTCAGAGTGAGGTTGCAACAACCAGGGCAACCCAAGGGCAGACTTTTTTCTTTTTTTGAGACAAAATCTCCAGTATTGTGAGAAACAAATGTTTTTTATTTAAAAAAATAAATAAAATAAAATAAAATATGAAGGGGAAAGGGACATATAAGAGCCAGGGCCCCGCTGCTCCTACCATGTCACATCCTACTCACCATTGGCAGCCGTGACTGTAGCATCTGGAGCTCGTCATAGCCATAGATCTGAGGATCAGAAAGGGCATTTTAGGGACCATACCCTATCCCCTGGGAGGATGAGGCCCTTATAGGGAACAAATCCTACCTTGATGGAGGAAGACATACCAGGGATCAGAGGGGCAGAGATCAGTTGCTCAGGGAGGGAACAGCACCCGATGTGGGCATCCTTAGCTCAACCTAAGGCTCCCCTCACAAGGTCCTGCCAGGTACCAGCCCCTGAGGTCAGGGGAGCTAGGGTCACCCAGGAATTCTACCATGTACTCACTGGGTAAGCAGGAAGCAGTCCTCCAGGGCCCACGAGGTACTGGTTGTGCAGCAGGGGAGGTACCCCCTGGGGCAAGTTTGGGGGTGCTTTGCCTGTAAAGGGTAAAACTAAATGGAATTAAGTGGTCACCACAAAGAGTGAGATTCCTTAACTATACTGGGAAGAAGAGACAAAGTCATTGAATTACCCCAGATGAGACCCAAGCTAAGAGGGGGGGGGGGGGGGGGCCGCCCCCCAGACAGTGGCTAAGAGATACAGAGAGCCAGGTTATGAAGAAGCTCAGGGGAGATAGCATATGCCACATTTAGGCTGTTTCAATGTCACAGACTTCTATGCCCAGACAGAAGCACTCTTCTTCCCCCAATTCTAAAGGTCATGAACAAACATAAACAAAAGAAACAATCTCCCTCTTCAGAACAAGAGAGGAACAGACTATGTCAAAAGTGGGTGGCTGTAGCTTCCACCAAACACAGTCTGCTCCACCAACACAGAGAGCCTAGGTGCAGTAATCAGTTACACCAAGTGACCAGGAGAAGCCCGTAACATGTCTCCCTAACTCCTCCTCAAAGTTACTGTGTCAGCTCTGCTCCAGGGCTGAAAAGACACAGAAAAAACTGGGGAGCTAGAAGAACAAAGCTAGCAGGAATCATGCCAAGGGCAGTCTATCCACAAGACTCAGATTCCACTCATTCCCACACCAGGGTTGGAAGGATCAGGCCTCAAGGGATCAATGGAACATAATAGCAAAATCTGGCAATGGCAGGTCCAAAGTGAGAATATAATCTTCTGATGCTCATGGCTATCCTCCACAGCCTGGTGGCTACCTCTGGGCTCCCATCCTGGGAAGCCAAGTGTGCATAGTTGAGAGGGGTCGGGATAGGAGGAAAGGCCTCTGGACACATACCTGAGGTCATCAAGGGTACAGCCCTGGTACTGCTGCTGGGTACACTTGCAGTGGTCCCCCCTAGGCAGAGGCTGTTCACTGTGTTCATGCTACCGGGCAGGCTGGTACCTGAGGACACAGTACTTGAGGTGGAAGTTGCTGCTGTTGAGAAGTTGGCTGATGACTGGAGGGAGGGGGTGCTCTCCACATTGGCGTGCTGGCAAAACAAAAACCAGGACACATGGATCTAGAGCCAAAGGAGGAGGGTGCTGGGAGGGCTTGGCCTAGTACTTGGGCCTACAGTCAGTCTCAAGGTTCAGTGGGCAGGTGACAATGCAAGCACCAAGAAACTCTACCGTGAGGGGAGGAGCTTGGCCCCTTGCATAGCTAGATTAGGCCATCAGGATATAACTCAACACAATTAAAATTGAGCTCTATGAACAAAACCCTCTGAAATATTCTTTAAAGTCATGGTCTGATATCTGAAACAAGGCATAGAATGCCAACATAACTTCAAATTGTACATGAAAACAAACCATTTGAATATGGGTAATTATCCATCTCATAAAAAAGCCTACAGTATCGGAAGTGCTGAGTAAAGGGACCCACGCAGTCCAGCACAAGTCTGAGTCTTTGTTTATTTATTTTTTGGGAGACAGAGTCTTACTCTGTCACCCTGGGGAGAATACTGTGGCATCACAGCTCACAGCAACCTCAAACTCTTGAGGTCAGGCAATCCCCTTGCCTCAGCCTTCCAAGTAGCTGGGACTATGGCACCTACCATAATATCTGGCTAGTTTTTTCTATTTTTAGTAGAGATGGGGGTCTCACTGTTGCTCAGACTGGTCTGGAACTCTTGGGCTCAGGCGATCCACCCACCTCAGCCTTCCACAGTACTAGGATTACTGGCGCAAGCCACCACATCCAGCCAAGTATGAGTCTTCTAAGGATTTCCTTCTACTGGGCTTCTTAGCTGCTCTGATTGGTAAGACACAGGAGTCTGAGAGAGGCCTTTGCTCCAAAATCTGGTAATATATCTAGTAGTCCCACCTTGCATGGGACAACGCCTTGCATGGCCTGCCACTCTGCCTGTTCAACATGATCCATCTCAGAAGGGTGAGTGAGACCCAGCAGAAAACACCAAGAGGAACGTGGCTTAGCTGCTCAACTCTAGTAACAGGGCACCAGGAAAAGCTGAAAGTGCTGAGAGATACACCTGGTTGGGCAAAGCAAGTCCCCAGAAAGCAGGAAAAAGCTAAGATTGAGACCAGTCTCCAAACCAGAAAGAATACAGAGCATAGAAGCACAGAAACTTCTAGAGTAAAGGACAAAGAAAAGGAAACAAACTCTGGGAAGTCCTGTGCCCACAGTACTCCCCTACCCATTTGAGCACTAGCGTTAGGGGTGTAAAATCCAAAGTAGATCCCCCAAGGTGAAGATAGCCCTGGTTTCCTAGGGCTACAAGGGACTCCTGCTCTTTTATAAGCACAGATAGACAGAAGCAAACTGGAGAAAGCCCCACCAGGAGGGAGGACACAGGATGGACTGACCTGCCTGGTGCCTATACCACAGTCTTCTCTAAGGAGCCAGACATCCCGCCCAAGACCACCCACCACAGAACCTGCAACAGCTCTGACAATGCTTTCAAGTATAACCCTCCAACCCTTTTAACCACAGAAGAAAAAATGAACATTCTTCATCCCTGTAAGAGATGCTTGTAAGAGAACTAGTTCCTGACATATAAAAGGACCTTAGGAGTCATTCAAGCAAGCCTTTCCTCCTTTAGTGGCCCCTATCAGAGCTCCTGTCTCTGTCCCTGACTTCTCCAAACTGTGAGGGTGCCAAAATGTTGGTTCAAGAGGCCGATACCACATTGAAAAGGCCTCACAAAGTCAATCCAATGGGGTCTGAGCAATTAGCTCCCCAGGTTAGGCCCAGAAAAGCAAGGACAAGAAAAACACTGAGATTTCTTTTATACTGCTGGAGTGGGAAAGATTGAACTCTGAGACACTATGGAAGAAGACATTTTTTTGAATGACTATACTAAAAAAATCTCATTTATAAAATGATCATTCTGGCCAGGCACGCTGGCATCTCTAAAAATAGCCGGGCATTGTGGCAGGTGCCTGTAGTCCCAGCTACTTGGGAGGTTGAGGCAAGAGAATCGTTTGAGCCCAAGAGTTGGAGGTTGCCATGAGCTAAGACGCCGCAACACTCTACCAAGAGCAACAAAGTTAGAATCTGTCTAAATAAATAAATAAATAAATAAATAAATAAATAAGAAAAGAAAAGGAAAAAAAGGATAATTCCACACAGTGGCTCACTCCTATCTATAATCCTAGCACTCTGGGAGGCCAAGGTTAGTGGACTGCTTGAGTTTAGGAGTTCGAGACTAGTTTGAGCTAAGTGAGACCCCCATATCTACTAAAAATAGAAAAAAGTTAGCCAGGCATTGTGGCAGGGACCTGCAGCCCCAGCTACTCAAGAGGCTGAGGCAGAAGGATCCTTTGAACCCAGCTGTTTGAAGTTGCTGTCAGCGAGGCTGTTGCCATGGCACTCTAGCCTGGGTAACAGAGTAAAACTGTCTCCCTCTCCCATAGCCCCGCCCCCCCAAAAAACTGCAGAAAAAATATTGGCACCTTCCATTACAAAGAACTACCAGTCTCCCTAATACAGTGGGGGCCTAGAAACAAGAGACCAAGGATCTGACAGGGAGAGGAAGCAAGAATGCAAATAGTTCAAAAAAAAAAAAAAAAAAAAGGAAATGCAATGAGGCTTTCAAATAAAGTCCAAATATTTGATAGCAAAATGTTGAGAAACAGGTTATTTTATTCATTCTCAGTGGGAGACAAACAGGTTAAAACCACTATACAGGGCAATTTAGCTACTTGCATAAAATGAGAAATACCTAGCAGTTTCACATCCAGGATTTATCCTCTAGACACAGCTGTGCACTGAAATACCACGTGTGGAAGGTTATCCAACTGTCATATCAAGACTGGAAATAGCTCTTGGTGGATTAAATAAGGCAATACAGTTGAACAAAAACTTCATGTTTCAACATGGAAACATCTCCATGATACATGGATCATTGCAAAAGTTTTGAGATACACAAAAATCAAGAAACATAAAATCCACATAGATGGAAACAAATGAAGCCCTCCCAGCAATACCAGTAAGTCAAAAAGTTGAAACCTGCACGGATGAATTAGAAATAAAGGACCATAGGTCCAGGCATGGTGGCTAATGCCTATAATCCTAGCACTTGGGAGGCTGAGGCAGGTGGATTGCCTGAGCCCATGGGTTTGAGACCAACCTGAGCCAGAACGAGACTCCATCTCTAAAAACAGCCCGGTGTTGTGGCAGGCACCTGTAGTCCCAGTTACCCGGGAGCCCAAGGCAAGGGAATCGCTTTAGCCCAAGAGTTTGAGGTTGCTGTGAGTTAGGATGCCACAACACTACTCTACCAAGGGCAACACAGGCAATCTACAGAGGGTGACAAATTGACACTCTCTAACACAAAAAAAAAAAAAAAAAAAAAAAAAAAGGACTATACCACAGTCTGTCTCAAAACTTTTCGTGGTGACCCATGTACACTATTCAGTGTGGCGGAGAGGAGTTGAAGGCTACTCTGTTTATGTTACAAGAAAAAAGAATGAAAGGGGCAGAGGGCAAGAGGAAGACTGCAGACACAGGGGTAAGAACAAGCAGATCACACACAGAGAACCTTTTCAATATGAATCTCTGTATGTCTTTTTTTTTTTTTTTTTTGAGACAGAGTCTCTTCTGTTGCCCTCGGTAGAGTGCTGTGGCTTCACAGCTCACAGAAACCTCCAGCTCTTGGGCTTAGGCGATTCTCTTGCCTCAGCCTCCCAAGTAGCTGGGATTATAGATGCCCGCCACAACGCCCGGCTATTTTTGTTGTTATTGTAGTTTGGCCGAAGCCGGGTTTGAACCTGCCACCCTTGGTACATGGGGCCAGCACCCTACTCACTGAGCCAAAGGCGTGCTGCCCATCTGTATGTCTTTTAATATTAAATATTATGAATATTCAGCTGATCACTGAATGCAGGTTTGGACTGCATGGGTCCACTTATATGTAAATGTCCTCTCAACCAAATGCAGCATGAAAACACAACCTTCCCCAGATATGAAAACTTGCAGATACAGAGGGCTGATTCTTTGTGAAAATGGGTTCTATAGAGCTCACTGTGGGACTTGAGTATGCATGGATTTGGGAACACTCACGCATTTACTAAGAGACTACTGTACTAGCAATGTGAAAATTCTGTCACATTGATAAAGCATGGGACTAACTGGATGAGACCATTCTGGCCATAGAAGTTCAGATTCTATTACCTAGAATTTTTTCCTGAGAAAGGGAGTGCAGCTACCCACATTTGCAAGAGCTCCCAACACAGTGATACAAACATGGGAGGCCAGCCCCACACTGCTCTTGATGACAAGCTCTAAAGGACAGAGGCAGGCAGAGGTGCCTTATTTGAAAGTTTTTTTATGACAAAAGATAATGTAAAAAATAACCCTTGGAATGCCAGAATTTGTAAACTATGTCAGCCAGACCCAAATGGAAGGATATAGCTTTCCCTTTTCCCACCACTTTACTCTTCAAGTGAGCTAATCCCTTCTTTAGAGGAAACAAATTTCACCAACTTCCTGACCCCCATCCACCTACACCCAAGTCCTTCCTCTCTGTTTGGACCCACCTATTCCAACCATGCCTGTGGCGCAGGAACATGGACATCTTGCTCCTTCTGCTCAAGTCTCTAACCTAATCTTATGCTCAAGTCTCTCCTCGCTTTTCATAAAGCACTCTCCAATAACCTGCCCCCTCTCCATTTTATTACCATTCATTCCTCAACCCACCACAATCTGGCCTGACCACTATCATATAACCTATACTCACAATTTCACAACCCACTGAGCCACTTCAACCATCATAATAATCTAAGGTTATTCTTAGGTGCATGAGGACACTTCCCAGCTGCCACTCCCATGTCAACTGTCTCCCAGTCCGGCTTCTAACACAGCTCACTTTTGCTCTACTCTTGCCTCTCCACCCTCCAGATTTCATTCTTCAATGTTCAGCATCCTAAAATCTCTGCCTGTGAGCCAGGGTAGGCAGCACAAGGAAAAACTAAGCTAATACTACTAGGCAAGCTAACACTACTAGGGAAGTCCCCATAACTACAAGCAGAATGGAATACAATTATATCGGCTGGAGTATAGGGCACGGCCGTCGGTTTTTGAGAGGCGAAGGTGCACATGCATGTGGAAAAGACGGGTGTTTCTCACACAAGCACAGCCTTTTCCCTTCACGCATTTTCGCTATAAGGGCCTTCATAAAGTAACAGAGGGAACAATGATTTTTGTTGTTGTTGTTGTTGCAGTTTGACTGGGGCTGGGTTTGAACCCACCACCCTCAGTATACGGGGCCGGCGCCCTACTCACTGAGCCACAGGTGCCACCCGGGAACAATGATCTTGATTAAACTTAACCAGTTCAGTGGCACCCAAGATGGAGTTGGATGAGCCTACTTTTTCCAAAAAGCTTTCAAATGCCTCAATATATTAAGACCCAGAAAATGGAACCTCTGCTGCTGGGTAGAAACCTCTCCTATCATGCTTATCAATATGATCACTACATGACAGCCTGATTAATGACCTATTAGGTCTAGAAAAGTGATTCTTCCATGGGACCACCACCGCAAAAAGGAAGGTGGTATTCTCCATGGTGCCCAGGAAATCAGAAGTTCAAACCAGATAACTCAGTTCAGCCATTTCAGCCACACAACTCTAGATCAAAGATACTGAAAATCAGCAAACTAAATAAAGCCCAGCTGCATGTGATCCATCCCTCAGCTCACTAAGCAGGGTGATGGAGGAAAACGTGTGGACACTTACGGTGTGTGATGTGCTCGAGGTGTGTGCTCCATGCGCAGAGAGGCTGCTCTGATGGCTGGAGAGTGAACTAGAAGACAAAAGAGAGCACCACATGTCCACCCAAACAAGTCACTCCACACACGAGGCCCCCTCAGTCCAATGAGCTAGATTCAACATTGTCCCTAATCTCTAGGGAAGCCCCAGCTCCAGATCCACCATCCCTTATCACCTCAAAACCCAACGACAGCATCCTGGTGGTTAGAAATGACTGAAAGGGTCGGCTGCCATGAGATCTGGTACATCCTAACCTGGGAAATCTCCATAGCCAACTTTAGTCAACTATGCCCACCTGCTCATTAGACTATAAAAAGTAAAAATGGGTTACATCAAGAAACTGGAGACCCCATTACATTTCCGAATGAGGGGGAAAGGTCTAGATTCAACCCCACATGCCAGAGTCAGAGCCTGAACTCCCAACAAATCCAGAGTTCAAATCAAACACTTTTGCTCCTTGCTGGCTGAACAGAGAGGGCAGAGAACTCTACTCAGAAGACATAATTAACACACAAACCCATTTTCCTGTACCCTGTTCTAATAACTCTGAAACCATGACAAGCGCAAGTCACACACTTGCCAGAATCATTCTCACTCCACCTCACAGTGACATAGGCCTGGATGTAGGAGAGGCTGGGCTCATGGCCCCCTGCTGGGGTCCAAGAAGTGTAGCAGGGAGCTCCTGGCCTCACCCTAATTCCTAAGGCACTCAATGCTCTATGCCAGCAGAAGTATTAAAAGCAGGCAAGGTTTTATTATCTGATGGTCTTGAGACCTGATCTGACCAAAACCTAAGCTACAGTATTAATGCAAAAGACCAGGACATCATGCCAGAGTCAATAAGTGTAGGGATCGACCTTCTTTAGGAGTTCTAGGACTTTGCTCCAACATATTTCTCTGGGCCAATGTTTTCCCCATACCTGCCAAGCTGAGAGAGGGGGTTGCTGGACAGGTCCCCAGTATGCTGGGATGCAGAGGGCCGAATCGCAGTGCAAGAAGTGGTGCTGGGCAGGGCACCCACTGATGAGAGGGTAGAGGGAGGGTCTGTTGTCTTTGGAGCTGGAACGGATGAAGCAGCTGTAAGAAACAGATCTATTTAGCTCCAAAACCATTCCTGAGTATCTGAAATAAGCTCAATATCTTGGGTCGTGTCAGATGCATCTGAGAAATATATAAAGGTACATTCCCTGGGGAAAAGATAAGCAAGTACATCACCAGACAGTCCTGTGTCAGACAAGACTACCAAAAGGGTACATGATGGTCAGCCACACAAGACTTAGGCAAAAAGTAAGAAATCACACCTTTATTATTAAATCTGTCCTTTGATGCGAACGTAATTCTCCCACCTAAAGGAACCTGATACCTAGATGCACCAAGAAAAAGAGGTGCTGAGATTTATACGCATAATTATAAAATGAGGAAATATTTCCTCAAAAGGTACAGCAAGGGAAAATGAAGAGCTGATGGATAAGACCACCCAAGAATGCATCTACCAAATCCGGCTGATACTGCCAAAACTCATGGCTATATTAGGGCGGGAAAAGGTTGAGAACCTTAACTACATACCTCGTGGAGAGATACATATGCTAAAATCTGCAGAAAGAATAGACGCCTACTTTCTTTTCTTTTCTTTTTTTTTGAGACAGAGTCTCGAGTTGTTGCAGTGGTAGAGTACCGTGGTGTCACAGCTCACAGGAACCTCTAACTCTCGGACTCAAGTGATCCTCTTGCCTCAGCCTCCCAAGTAGCTGGTACCACAGGCACCTGCCACAACGCCCAGCTATTTTTAGAGACAGAGTCTCACTCTTGCTCAGGCTGGTCTCCAGCTCCTGAGCTCAGGTGATCTGCTCGCCTTAGCCTTCCAGAGTGCTAGGATTACAGGTGTGAGCTAGACTAATACTTTTAAAGCACAGTGAGAATTTCCATGGTATGTGCACGAACAGGTTAATCTTAGAGCATGTAAACAAGGACATAAGGCTTCAGAAAGGATATAGATACAATCAATGCTAGCTATGGAAAAGACTCAGTTTTCATGCTGTCTGCACAGAAACTCAGATATGTGCTTGGAAATAAAACATCATTGTCTTTTCCAGTTAGGAAGGAGAAGCAACCTTGACCCTCCTACAAGACACCCTCAGAGGCCACTGGCAAGCATCTGAGTCTCTAAAAGAACACGCAATTAAGTCAATTCTCATAAAGGATTTTTACATTCATGAGGCTTTCTTTTATTGACAGTCTATTCCAAATATGAAATCTGTTTTTAGAAAAACCAAATCACACCACAGATACACCTCACTAAAAACTAAAAAGACCCCAAAAGGTATGTCCCTGAGCTTTGGATGACAATGATATAACAGGTTTATAGCACACTTCCCTTTCTCGCAAAGAAGTAGAAATGGGGAGGAGAGGCGGGAATGAGAGAAGAGAATAGGAGAATTAAAAACTTAATTTAAATGCATTCTACCTTCCAGATACGTCAATTCTCAGCCCTATGCCTGGACAAAAGAAACACACAACAACTGATGCTAGAGGGAGAAGTTCCTTCCTCATCCAACAAAGCTCAGAGCTACCAATGTATCTCCAAACAGTCCTCCAAAACCAATTCCTGGTGCACGAAATGTGTCATTGCATTCTAACTGAGGCTCACCCTGGTCTGTTAATGTTCTATAACCACAATTCTGAAAAATAACATCTGGGCTTGGCATCTGTGCTCAGTGGCTAGGGCACCAGCCACATACACTGGGGCTGGCAGGTTCAAATCTGGGCCAGGCCTGCTAAACAACAACTACGACAAAAAAAATAGCCAGGTGTTGTGCCGGGCACCTGTAGTCCCAGCTACTCGGGAGGCTGAGGCAAGAAGATGGCTTAAGCGCAAGTTTGAGGTTACTTGTGAGCTCAGATGCCACGGCCCTCTACCCAGGGCAACACAGTGAGACTCTTGTCTCAAAAACAAAAAAAAAAAAAAAAAAAGTTTTTCTGGCTTCAAACCCATTTGACAAACTGAATGAAGAAAGCGAACAATTACAGGAAAGCTAACCAACACAAAGGAAAGAAACAAGTAACGGGGATTCACCTGCACTATCTTTAGGGAACGCCAAGGTGAGCGTGCTCATTTTTCTCTTCTTTTTTTTTTTTTTTTGGAGACAGAGTCTCATTATGTCGCCCTTGGTAGAGTGCTGTGGAGTCACAGCTCACAGTAACCTCAAACACTTGGGCTTAAGCAATTCTCTTGCCTCAGCCTCCCAAGTAGCTGGGACTACAGGCGCCCACAACAACGCCTGGCTATTTTTTGGTTGCAGTTGTCACTGTTTAGCTGGCCTGGGCAGGGTTTGAACCCACCAGCCTCGGTGTATGTGGCCAGCATCCAACTCACTGAGCTATAGGTGCTGAGTCAAGGGGGGGTGCTCATTTTTTACCCAAACATCCACACTGAATATTTTATCTCTCTTCCTAACCAGCTAAGACAATAATTTTTTGCTTTAAAACTTTGTCATATTATTGGCATAACAGCCCTTTCAGAAGCCTAGAACCCGTGTCATCTTTTAATGCATACTCCACACTGCACTTAGAGTACAGTCTGATTGGAGTAAGAACATGAGACTATCACTTCCTTCTTGCTGTAACTTTGACATTTCTACTAACACCACCAGCTTTCACATATTTCCATAGGAATCTCTAGTTGACCTTCTCAATCCTGCCAAGGAAAGAAAGGACTTGGTTTCACTTAACCTTTGAACGTGGCTTCTCTCTGTTCCAATGATGGATAAGAAGCAGTTATCAGAAAAAAATGTAAAAGGGCCATTTTGGAGAATGAGCCATTGGCCAATTGGTGTTTTCCACATCACATTAGCTATGCTCTTTCTCTCTTTAGCTTCCAACGGTCAGGGTGAGAATAGTTAACTGACATACTTACTGTCTAGCATCTGCCCACTTCGATCACCTCCATGTCCATTCTATAAGGAACAGAAGAGAAAGTAAAATCAAATGATTACCTGAAAGACTTTCTACTGGGATTCTGAACCAAGCACATGAAATACAGATAATCAAGAGACAATGATCTGTTTCACTCTATTTCTAAATTGCCTCTAAAGGAGAAGCAATAAAACAAATTCTAATAAAACCCAGAGAATTTCCATTTCTGAAAACAAGATTTGGTATTTGGGAAAATAACAAGGATACAACAGAAGACCCAAATCATAAGAAGCAATAAAGCATTCTTAAAACAATTACTAAAAAGTCCAAATATAAAAAGAACACAAAGTCCCATTACAGTTAAAGTACCAAATGCCTTCATATCTTATGCAAGTTCTGTCCCCTGAGTCCTACTCAAGCAAATCTTTCCAAATCACTTAAAAAAAAAAAAAAAAAAAAAAAGTAACTTCTCTACCAGGAGTTATCATATTTTATATTACTAGCAACATGGTTCTCAGAGAAAAAGAGGTACCTCTTTGAAACCTGGCTTTTCTGATATAGGTGGATAAAGAATAGATTAGAAAGTACGGCAGCACCAAAAACTGAAAACAACTAGTTAGAACCAACCAGGTTTCTTTCTTTTTGAGACAGAGTCTCACTTTGTCGCCCTCAGTAGAGTGCTGTGGTGTCACTGTTCACAGCAATCTCCCAACTCTTTCTACTCTCCGGTGTATGTGGCACCCTATCCACTGAGCTGCAGGCGCTGAGCCAACCGTAAGATATTTCTATGAAATTAACCCCCAAGAAAAAGAATCCTCAGAAAAAAATCATTTTTGCCTCCACAGCCTGAGCAAGGGAAATGTGGCTTGGAGCCATCGAAAGTACAAACTGGGCTTTGCGCCCCGGCCACATAACCCTGAGCCTGGTGGGCAGAGCCCAGCCCAGACCTGCTAAACAACAATGATAACAACAACCAAAAAAAACAGCCGGGCATTGTGGTGGGCACCTGTAGTCCCAGCTACTCGGGAGGCTGAGGCAAGAGAATCGCTTAAGCCCAAGAGTTTGAGGTTGCTGTGAGCGCTGACACAACGACACTCTACCAAGGGTGACACAGCAAGCCTCTGTCTCAAAAAAAAAAAAGGAAAAGCACAAATTGACTGGACCCAGGGGCACATGTCTCTAATGTGAGCAATTTGGGAGGCTGCAGAAGGATGGATGATCGCTTGAGCCCAGAAGTTCAAGACTGCAGTGAGCTATGGTTGTACCACTGCACTATAATCTGGCATCAGAGTGAGACCCTATCTCCAAAAGAAAAGAAGAAAAAGAAGAAAGAAAAAGGAAGGTAAAGGAGAGGGAATGAAAAGCAAAAGAAAAGGGAAAGGGAAGAGGAGGGGAAAGAGAGGAGATTGAGAATGAGAAAGAAAATAAAACAAGAAAAGAAAAAAGAAGGAAAGAAAGAAATACAGCTAACAAAATAGAACTACTAGGGGAAAAAAACTAAAGGAAAAATATTTTGGCCAGGGAAGGGGAAAGACAACATACCTCACTAAATATATAAATATAGGTAGAGGATAATCAACGGTCTAGTCTTTTCCCTCAGTCTAAACTAAGATCCACTCCCTACTGAATGTTACAGTGAGCTATGATAAGGCTGCTACCTTCCAGCCTAGGCAACAGAGTGAGATAACCTCTTTTGCAGGCATAACACCAAACACTGAAGAATATTCCATTCGACCTTGAAAATCATTTCAAAAAATGAACAAACTGACACAGCAGAGGGCCATATTATTTAGGTTGAGAAAAATTCTAGGCAAAAGAAAGGCAGGAACAAAAGCAAAGAACAGTCAAGACAGATCATAAATCTAGAGAAGAAATCGAAATCAATTAACTAAGCAAGAATGAGGAGAACAATGAGCTGAGCAAGTGGAGTGGGAAGTCAAGTTAGAAGAGGGACTGAAGTGTCCTACAGATGATAGGGATGGACACTCGGATAGAATATGGTCTGATTTATGTTACAGAAACAGAAAAGACCAAAACTGTCCAAGAAAACTTTTTGTAATAATGGACATATTCTATGTCCCAATGTCCCAGACTGTAGGCACAAACCATTATCTGGCTAATAAGGATTTACAATGTGGCTAGTGTTTAAGGAATTGAGTGTTTAATTGTTCATTTAATGTTAAAGGTTTAAATAGCCACATGTGGCTAGTGGTTGCCGTATTGGCAAGCACAGAATAATATTTTGTGTTAAAGAATGTGGGTTTTTTGTTGTGAAATGAGTAAACTCAAAATAATATGTAAAAAAAATGATAGTAAGAGATTTTCAGCATGGAGAAAGCGTATAGCAGATGGTAACTGGCCAGGAATGGTGACTCATTCCTATAATCCTAGCACTCTGGGAAGATGAGGCAGGTGGATAGCTTGAACTCAAAAGTTCAAGACCATCCTGAGCAAGAGCCAGACCTCTTCTCTACTAAAAACAAAAACTAGCTGGGCATTGTGGCAGGCACCTAAAGTCTGAGCTACTTTGGAGGCTGAAGCAAGAGGATCCCTTGAGCTCAAGAGACTGAAGTTGGTGTGAGCTCTGACAACACCATGACATTCAACACCGGGGCGACAGACTGATACTCTGTCTCAAAATTAATTAATTAATTTATTTATTTATTTTAGAAAAGATGGTAATGACTCAGCTAACTTAGAAAAGTCCAATCTGGCTTGACACCCATGGCTCAGTGAGTAGGGCACCAGCCACATATACCAAGCCTGGTGGGTTAGAGCCTGGCCCAGACCTGCTAAACAACAATGACAACTAAAACCAAAAAATAGCCAGGCATTGTGGTGGGCCCCTGCAGTCCCAGATACTCAGGAGGCTTAGGCAAGAAAATTGCTTAAGCCCAAGAGTTTGAGGTTGCTGTGAGGCCACGGCACTCTACCGAGGGTGACACAGTGAGACTCTAAAAAAAAAAAAAAAAGAGGAAGGAAGGAAGGCAGGCAGGCAAAATCCTATAAGCCAGTAGTATGGAAGATCAGAGAATAGCCCAATTTACATCATTTGTATCTTCAAAGAACCATCCCGAACACTTTAGCATCGATTTATACCAACTAACTTTGGAAGTGGGAATGGACATAACTCTAAGTGCAGGAGGACTGCCTTAAAATCTGCACAGCCCTAGAATGCCTTCCTCCTCCGCACAGCAAGATGATTTCCTCTACCAAGATGATTTCAGCTTCTACCACAGGCTCTACACATCATCAAGAGGGCAACACATGGCTAGACTAAGGTACTATATAAAAAACAGATGAATCCAGTCAATGTAGACAAAGTGAATAAATATGAGGCCAGCTTCCTCTTCCCATTAGGGACTCAGAACACTAATGGATAAAGATATGCCCTATAAGAGAGAGATTGGAAGAATATTCCCTGAGGAATCCATACAAGATCATAGTTATCCTCTGACTGTTGACACTGATGAGTATCAGTGTCATCAAGAATAGTGGGCTGGGAGAGCTGGTTTGTACCTAAAATCCTAGCACTATGGGAAGCCTAAGCAGAGGACTGCTGGAGGTCAGGTTTTCAGGACCAGCCTGAGCAAGAGGGAAACCCTGTCTCTACAAAAAGTAGACAATTTAGCTGGGCTTCATGGTAGGCACCTGTAGTCCCAGCCACCTGGAAGCTGAGGCAGGAGAATCCCTTTAGCCCAGGGGTCCTCAAACTGTGGCCCACAGGCCACATGAGGTGGTGTGATTGTATTTGTTCCCGTTTTGTTTTTTACTTCAAAACAAGATATGTGCAGTGTGCATAGGAATTTGTTCATAGTTTTGTTTTTTCTTTTTAAACTATAGTCCGGCCCTCCAATGGTCTGAGGGACAGTGAACTGGCCCCCTGTCTAAAAGTTTGAGGACGCCTGCTTTAGCCCGTGAGTTAGAGCAGGTGTCCTCAAACTTTTTAAACAGGGGGCCAATTCACTGTCCCTCAGACCGTTAGAGGGTCGGACTATAGTTAAAAAAAAACAAAAAAAAAACTATGAACAAATTCCTAAGCACACTGCACATATCTTGTTTTGAAGTAAAAAACAAAACGGGAACAAATACAATTCACACGGCTTCATGTGGCCCCGCGGGCCGGAGTTTGAGGATACCTGAGTTAGAGGTTGCAGGGAGCTACACCACCACAGCACTCTACCGGGACAATGCAGCAAGACTCGTTCCAGACAGGCCTGGGCAACAGCAACACCCAGTCTCAAAGCAAAGCTGGGTGCAGTGGCTCTCACCTGTAATCCTAACACACTGGGGAGGCCAAACCCAGAGGATCCCTGGAGCTCAGGAGTTCCAGACCAGTCTCAGCAAGAGCTAGGCCCTGTCTCTACTAAAAAATAGAATAATTAACCAGGTGTTGTTGTAGGTGCCTATAGTCCCAGCTACTTGGGAGATCACTTGAGCCCAGGAATATGAGGTAGCTGCAAGCTATGACACCACCGTGTTCTGGCCTGGGGCAACAAAGATTCTTTCAAAAAGAAAAAAACCAAAACAGTAAAAAAAGGAACACCTTTCACAGATGTTAAAAGGATAATAAAGTGGAAGGATTGTTTGAGCCCAGGAAGTCAAGATTAGCCTGGGTAACATGGGGAAACTGTTTCTACAAAAAATGATTAAAAATGGAGGCGGGATATGAGAAAAATATCTGGTTTGTCTATAGTGTAGTATTTTTAACAAAAACTGGGTGAAAAATACATAATTTCAACACAACAGCAGCTAATAGTGCTACAATAGCAAGTACACTTAAGGAAAATAAATTAATAAAGAAAAAGGATCAGTTCAGGAATACTCAGAAAGGTGGGCAGAATTAAACCGTGTAAAAGCACCCAGTACCAAAGCCAAAATGCTTATGGCACACGGAGGCCTGGATTTCTCCACAAATCCTGTGTGCCTGCAGATCCATCCACATACATGCCCACTATATCCACATTCAAGGAATTGCAAAGACTCCACTCAAAAGATCAGCCAATTTCTAAAGTAAACTCTTTTATCCAGAAAGCATAACTTACTAAACCAACCACTAACTTCCAAATAAGACGCCTTTAAAGAAGAACCCCAAAACACCATTTACCATGATGGTTCCCGGAGCTGACTCAGAAGGACTCACAGCGCTTTGGTACGTGATCCTGTTATGCACAGAACTCTGGTCATAGGAGGAGGACGTTGTTACTGGACTAGTAGAGCTCAGGGATGAGCTGGTCAAACTAGAAGAGGTAATAACTGAAGTTGTATAGGTGGAGTTCTGTACTGCACTGGTCACAGGTAAAGAGGTATTCAAAGGCTCACTAAAAGGAGTAAAAGGTAATAGATGTAAATTTATGTCACTTTACATAGCTTCATAAAATAGAAGTACTTCAATTTTCTGGCATAGTCTATGTTTTTATTTATTTTTTTAGCACTGACTATGCAGATCAAGGTTACTTGATAGACTGATTTTTGGAACAGGTCTCCCTCTGTTGCCTGGGCTAGTTCAGCTAGTCCTGGCTAGAGTGCAGTGGCATCCTCATAGCTCAATGTGATCCTCCTGCCTCAGCCTCCCCAGTAGCCGGGACTACAGGTGTATGCCACCATGTCCAGCTAATTTTTCTATTTTTTTTTTTTTTTTTTTTTTTTGGAGAGACAGGGTCTCACTCTTCCTTAGGCTGGTATCATTTTACCGTATATACTCAAGTATAAGCCGAGTTTTTTCCGGCACAAAATTTGTGTCAAAACCCCCGAACTTGGCACAAATTTTGTGCCGGGAAAAACTTGGCTTATACTCGAGTATATACGGTATATTTAAGAAGCATGTAACTACAAATTTATAGTACTACTTCTTTAACAGTATTAAAAGAAGAGCAATTCCTACCCCCAAACAAAACCCTAATTTAACTGAAAGGCAGGAAGATCTCCTTAGGAATACTTAAGATTCTGGGTGGCACCTGTGGCTCAAAGGAGTAGGGCGCTGGCCCCATATGCCGGAGGTGGCAGGTTCAAACCTAGCCCCTGCCAAAAACTGCAAAAAACAAACAGACAAAAATTTAAGATTCTTTTCTTCCAATTTTTTTTTTTTTTTTTCAGACAGAGCCTCAAGCTGTCACCCTGGGTAAAATGCCGTTGCATCACAGCTCACAGCAACCTCCAACTCCTAGGCTCAAGCGATTCTCCTGCCTCTGCCTCCCAAGTAGCTGGGACTACAGGCACCCACCACAATGCCCGGCTATTTTTTGTTTGCAGCTGCCATTGTTGTTTGGCAGGCCCGGGCTGGATTAGAATCCGCCAGCTCAGGTGTATGTTGGCTGGCGCCTTAGCCGCTTCAGCCACAGGCACAGAGCCTCTTTTTTTTTTTTTTTTTTGAAACAAGAGTCTCAAGCTGTCACCCTGGTTAGAGTGCCATGGCACCACAGCTCACAGCAACCTCAAACTCTTGGGCTTAAGCGATTCCCTTGCCTCAGCCTCTGAAGTAGCTGGGACTACAGGCACCCACCACAATGCCCGGCTATTTTTTTGTTGCAGTTGTCATTGCTGTTCAGCTAGTCCGGGCCAGTTTCGAACCCATCAGCCTCAGTGTACGTGGCTGGCACCATAACCACTGTGTTACAGGCCCCAAGCCCATACTTAAGATTCTTTAAGAAATCCAGGTATGTGAGATCAACATTAAAAAGAGAACATGGCCAGGCATGGTAATTCATACCTAGCCTAGAGAGCAGGAGACAGGAGAATCCTAGCACTCTCAGAGGCAGAGGCAGGAGAATCACTTGAGGCCAGGAGTTTTGGACCAGCCTAAGCAACACAGGGAGACCCTGTGTGGTGGAAAGCACCTGTACTTTCAGTTGCTCTGGAGGCTGAGGCAAGACTGCCTGAGCCTAGGAGTTTGAGGTTGCAGTGAGCTATGATGACACCACTGCACTCTAGCCGAAGAGACAGTGTGAGACTGGATCAATTTATCAATCAATAATAAAGCAAAAAAAAAAAAAAAAAAAAATCAGGTTTTGCCTCTGGAATGTGGAAAAACTAATAAATTTTTTTAAAACTGTAAAATGCTAGATTTTCTACTTATAAAATAGTCCATCAAAGGTAAATTACTGAGGCTGAAATGTGGAGATATTGGATTCCTTCAAGAATACTGGTTGGGACGTAAAATGCTGCAATTTCTCAAATGGTTAAGAGTTACAATATGATCCAAAAATTCTATTTGTGGTTATACATCCAAAAGGACTATAACCATATAAACCTTAAAACCAAACAAGCACAACAGCATGATTCACTACGGTCAAAAAGAGGAAACAAGCTCGGCGCCTGTAGCTCAGTGAGTAGGGCACTGGCCACATACACCAAAGGTGGCAGGTTCGAGCCTGGCCCAGGCCTGCTGAACAACAATGACAATTGCAACCGAAAATTAGCTGGGCATTGTGGCAGGCGCCTGTAGTCCCAGCTACTTGGGTGGCTGAGGCAAGAGAATCGCCTAAGCCCAAGAGTTTGAGGTTGCAGTGAGCTGTGACACCACAGCACTCCACAGAAGGCGACATACCGAGACTATGTCTAAAAAAAAAAAAAAAAAAAAAGAGTAAATAATCTAAATGTCCATCAACTAATGGATAAACAAAATGTACATCAGCACAAAGAAACAACTGGTAATAAACAGGATATGTATAGGCCAGATGCAGAGGCTCACTCTGGGAGGCTGCGGCAGGTGGATTGCCTGAGCTCACAGGTTCAAGACCAGCCTGAGCCAGAGCAAGACCCGGCTTCTAAAAACAGCTGGTTGTTGTAATGGGCACCTATAGTCCCAGCTACTCTGGAGGCTGAGGCAGTAGAATCACTTGAGCCACAGCGTTCTACCAAAGGTGACAAAGTGAGACTCTGTCTCAAAAAGAAAAAAAAGAATACGTACAATATTGAAAAGCTTATGTTAAATAAAAGCAGCCAGGCACAAAAGGCCACATGTTGCTTGCTATAGTTATAAGAGTTCCAGTGGCCTGCGTGTATCAGTCTGTACCTACTGACATTAGTCGTTGGTGGTCAGACTATAAATCTACTTTTTATGTTATTTCAATAGTATTCAGTGTGTTTTTTGTCTGCTCAGGAAAAAAAAGAGTAGATAATGTTCCTAAAAATTGAGACAAGTTGGAGTAAACCTTCAACTCACATTGTTAAATTTTAGTATGTTCTGGATTTGGGGATTCCCGGGAAAAGATGAACTTAGCATTTAATCATATTAACCTGGTTTTAGGCCCAGTCAAAAGTCAGTACTGCTGAAAATGCTTAGAACCTAAGCAGATGGAAACTAAACTGAAGGCCATTTTGTTTTGGGTGTTTATATTGGTATGTTTTTCCTAGAAAAAATAAAAAATAAAGAAATGTCCACAACAGGCAAATCCAGGGAGGTTGCCAAGGACAGGGCGAGAAATAAACTGGGGATGTCTATGACAGATACAGGGTTTCTTTCGGGAACAATGGAAGAAAAGGTTTAGAATTAAACATAGGTATAACACCAGTACAAAAACCTATTACAACAGGATACACTGTCTCTACCATTTCTTAGGCTCTATTTTTTTCTGTAACAAAGTACTAAACTCAGGCAAAACCAGAGAAGTGGGAAGTTGTGTACCTTAAAGCCTTTGAATATAAGCTGATGGGTGTCTGATTACTATTTTCACTGGCTGGCGTGGATCCAAATTCAGAGAGCGAGGGTTCTGATCCAAATTCCAGAGCTCCAAACTGAATGTTTAACCCTGTGACATCTGCTGAACCAGGCATTTCCACTGCAGAAACTGGAATCTGAAAAAGCAAAGCTGTCATGTCAGGAACAGAGATCAGACTCCAAGTCACAAAGGCCTATAACAAGAGAGCCAAATAAGCAACAGGGTTTCCCAGGCAACAATGGAATGGAAAAGCAGTAAGAAATAAAAAGGGAGTAAGACTTTTTTAAAAAAGTAAAGGGAGATGAGCAAAAGACAATTTAAAACTTAACAGAGTCAGTGTTAATGTCACCTCCTGCTTCGTAGACCACTGGAGATAGGAAGGTGCTGCTGGGTAGATGATGAGGGAAGAGTGGGCACTAAGCTGACTGCTCCATTTTCAGGGACACACCACAATCAAACCATTACCTGGTCAAGGAACCATGCATCTTCCAACATGAGATACAGCAAAATTCACAAGAACAGATTCTCTGAGCATGTATTTGAATGAAGGGTTACTGGCTCTCAACACAAACCCATTCATTCCCTCTAATATTAGTCCAGTCATTCAAAAATGGCTAAATCCTCAAAAAGCAGTGAATTATGTGCTTGAAAAACACTGCATCACAGTTTCTGAAACTTAATATCCACTACTCAAGCTAAATGTTAAAATAAATCCACATTTGAGACTGTGACTTCACAATGGAATGCCCACCTTAGATGCTGGAGGTATCCGGCGCTTAGAAAGTTTCATGTGTTTGGGCTGTGGTGGGTGGGCAGACACAGTGATGTTGTCAATGGTCATGCTGGGTAGCTGCAAAAGTTTGTTCACAGTGGAGTTACTGTCTCCAGGTGCTGATTCTCGAAGTTTTGCCTGGGAAGGAAAGGACTCCAAGCCAGGAGGAGGTACAGTGACTGTCTGGGTCTGATGCTGCTGTCGCTGGCTCAACTGGCTAAGCACAGGGGATGGCTCAGGCTGAGATTTAAAGTCTATGAAATATGCAACCAAAAAAAGTAAACAATGATTAATTATTTGGGTACAAGGGCTTAAAATTTCCTTTTCCACTATCACTAATCATGACAGGTTCCATTTCCTTCTCCAAAATCATCTTCTAAATAAATTTAAGTGACATATATAAAAATAAGGTATAATATCTGGTTTATGATAAAGGAAAAGTTGCCCCAATAGGTTTGTACTTTGTTGAGTATCAAGAGAGGCGATGTGGTTCATGCTAAAGCCAAAAGAGTGGGTAAGCACAGTACTGAAGCTATATATACCTGGCCATTAGCTAACAGCAAAGTATATTTTTTTGTTTTATGGACCTTCCATGTAACTACAGAATGTAGGAGATGTTACAAAATCCAAAAAGTATAGGAATGTGTATGAGGAATATAAATCACCCCTCAACCCCATACCTTTACTTATTCCACGGCAAATGTACAGTTTTCATTGTCTCTTCAAAGATACACTTTATCAAAATACAGACATATACATACATACACATACTTTTATCTTTTCTCACAAACTACTTAATTTTCAGAGATCATTCCACATTAACATGCAAAGAGCTACTTTACACTCATTTTTTTATACTACCTAGAAATCCAGTGCAAATAGGTATCATTTTATAAAACCAACACTGTATTAATAGACTTGTAGGTTTTTTCTAATCTCTTACTATTAAAAAAAACAAATGAACACACACACACACATATATATGTATTTTTTTGTGGGGGAGGGGACGGGACAGAGTCTTACTTTGTTGCCTCAGCATTCCATGGCGTCATAGCTCACAGCAACCTCAAACTCTTAGGCTCAAGGGATACTCTTGCCTTAGCCTCCCAAGTAGCTGGGACTTACAGCCCCCCTCACCCCCCCACCCCCTACACACACAATGCCTAGCTATTTTTAGAGATGAGGTCTCACTCTGGCTCAGGCTGGTCTCAAACTTGTGAGCTCAGACAATCCACCTACTTCAGCCTCCCAAGTGCTAGGATTACAGGTGTGAGCCACCATGTCCCACCACAAATGAATATATTTGCATATAAGACATTTGGTTCAAGTGTAAGTATATCCATAGTATCAATTGCTAGAAAAGAGATGCTGGTTTACATGGTAAATAAATACATTTTCAATTTTGATAAATACTATGAAACTGCTATCCATAGATACAATATACCCTTTTTTAACAACTCTAATATCAAATTTTCATTTCTTCTTTGGAAAAAATGGTTTTTAAAAAATGAAGTCTAAAATGATAGAACTTTGCTTAAGTATCATTTCATATACTTTAGTGTTCTTTTCCTATGGACTCTGTTCGTAACTATTGATCATTGTTTTTCTTTTTAACCCAGTTGTTGATCTGCTTTATTTTAAGTTACTCCTTTTATATTAAGGATATTAATTCTTTTACCTATAATGATATTTTCAAAATTTTTGTATTGTTTGCATTTTTATTTGGTTTTTGCTTTTTATTTTCTTTATTGTTTTAGTCAGCATCATAAGCAATGCCGATTCTGGTGTTTTCTGTCATACCATAGAAAGGTAACCCCTACGCATAGAGTGTATGAAAATTCTTATAGGTTTTTCTACCACTGTTCTAGATTCACTATTTAACTACTTGACCATTTTGGCACTTAGCACTGGGATACAACTTCAATTTTCAAACATACTCAATTGCAATGAACCACTAATTTGAAAAGCCACCCTTATCATAGAACAGAGGTCAGAAATTCGTTTCTGTACAGGGCCAGAGAGCATATATTTTATGCCTTCAAAGGCAATCTGTTAGCAATCCCCTTTGGGGATTGAATATAGCCAGATTTTGGACTCTCTGGCTGAATTCTAATAGAACTTAATTTTAAAAAGGTGGCATATCCAGTTTTGATAAATCCATTTTTCAACTTGGTATTAGAGGCATATATCATAAAAACAGGCTTTATAAAGAATATGAGAATGGCATGCTTATATCTAAAAACCCCTATCACTCATTGGTAAATATGCAGAAAAAATTAATATAGGAGGTCTACAACTGCTATCAAAAAGCTTTCCTTTAAAATTGTACCAAGTGTTGATCCAAAGGATGCAACAACATAGTACACAAAAGGTGACAACACAGTAAGAGTGATTCACTGTGCCTAGAATGAGGTTTCTGCTCAAAATATACTCTCCAGGCTTGGCACCCATAGCATAGCAGTTATAGCGCTAGCCATATACATCGAGGGTGGCGGGTTCGAATCTGACTCTGGGCCAGCTAACCAACAATGACAACAGCAACAAAAAATAGCCAGGTGTTGTGGCGGGCACCTGTATTCCCAGCTACTTGGGAGGCTGAGGCAAAAGAATCGCTTAAGACCAAGAGTTTGAGGTTGCAGTGAGCTGTGACACCACAGCACTCTACCAAAAGATGACATAATGAGATTCTGTCTCAAAAAAAATCTGGCTCGGAGCCTGTAGCCCAGCAGCTATGGCGCCAGACACATACACAAGAGCTGGTGGGTTTGAACCCAGCCCAGGCCTGCCAAATAACAAGGACAAGTACAACCCAAAAATAGCCAGGCGTTATGGTGGGCGCCTATAGTCCCGCTACTTGGAAGGCTGAGGTAAGAGAATCGCTTAAGCCCAAGAGTTTGAGGTTGCTGTGAGTTGTTATGCCACAGCACTCTACTGAGGGTGACATAGTGAGACTGTCTCAAAAAAAAATAAAAATAAAAATCTACTCTCCAGTAAGCCTGGGCAACATAGTAAAATCCTATCTCCACAATAGCAAAAACCCCTACATGCTGACTCTCTAATGAGTTTCCCTGGTAGATATCACCTCAAACCTCAAACTAGTCCCCACCTACTTGCAAGACAGTAAGCTATCTCAGTAAGCATAAAAACATGCTTTTCTGTCCCTAAAAATGTTCTAAACATAAACCAGCCCACATAATCAAGACTATGATTAAACAGAATTGCTATTCCTTAATACAGAGTGGCATATTAACACTTAGGGAATAGTGGTTTAATGTCATTAATTTCTGTGAGAGTTTAGTTTAGAAAACATCCACCTTAACATGGCACCATTAAAATACAAACTATAGAAGGTAAAACTTTACCAAACCATGGTGGATACATGCAAATGTTACAATAAGATAGCATCACAGAAGATAGGATTTAAAATGTTACCCACATTCCACTTAATATCATCACCCTATTCTAATAGAGCTCACAAAATTCTGTTGATGCATGTATGCAAAACGTTAAATAGTCATATTTGCATACTTCTACCATACTTTTGCACATCTCTTTAAGGCAAATATTACAAGTACTATTACTAATAATAACATAATAGCAACAAATAGAGATGTTATATGACAAAAGGAAGACATTTAATTTAGAAATTCTACAACAATTCTACTAAAACGAAATATCTTTGAGGTCAAGTTCCACATCCCAAGTTCAAAAATGCCAACTTGTTTTGACTTATGTGGCCCCCAGGATCGTGGTCAAGTACTACTACATCTTTATGGTCAAGTTCACAAGTCAACATACTCTGCTGATATTTAGTATGCTCTACATAGGGGCAAACCAATACCAAAATACACATACTTACCAAAATGACTGAGGACGGAGGACTGGGATGCTGAGGGCTTGAGGTCCCAAGAAGTAGTACTTGTAGGGGGACTCGTACTATTCTTCTGTGAACTTGAGGTGGTAGTAAATTGGCTCAAACTTGGAGCTTTCAACTGCTCCAAAATCTGGGAACTGGTGATGTTCACCATTTTTGATGATGTAAGCTCTCCAAATCCTGATCCAAGTACAGATGACTTTAAAGGGAGATAAAAGAACAAATCCTCAGCAATACAGAATTTCTCCCCCAGGCTTTAAAACACACCAAGTGGCTCAGTGCCTGTAGCATAGTGGTTACTGAGCCAGCCACATACACCGAGGCTGGTGGGTTCAAACCCAGCCTGGGCCAGCTAAACAATGACAGCTGCAACAAAAAAATAGCTGGGCACTGTGGCAGGCGCCTGTAGTCCCAGCTACTTGGGAGGGTGAGGCAAGAGAATCACTTAAGCCCAAGAGTTTAAGGTTGCTGTGAGCTGTGATGGACAGCACTCTACCGAGGGCAGCACAGTGAGACTCTGTCTCAAAAAATAAATAAAATAAAATAAAATAAAACACACCAAATATTTTTAAACCCACAACTAAGAACACATGAATTAGTCAGACTATCCTTAGAAAATACTTCATGAAAATAGTATGATAAGAACTGACTAAATAAATCCAACAATCCTTCTGGATTCTGACATGAGAGATTAATGGGATGGGGGAGTATTTGCCATGAATTGATTTTTTTAAAAAGTGGTATCAGTAGCTAATGCCTGTAGTCCCAGTACTTCGGGAAGATGAGAAAGCAAGATAGATTGAGGCCATGAGCTTGTGACCAGCCTGGGCAGCGTGGGGAGAACTGGTCTCAATAAAAAAATATGAAAGGATGAGCCAGATACGGTGGTATGTGCATACAGTCTCAGCTACTTGGGAGGCTGAGGAAAGAGGACCATCTGAGCCTAGCAGTTTCAGATTACAGTGAGCTATGACAGCACCAGCACCACTGTACTACAGCTTGAGCAACAGCACAAGATCCTGTCTCAAAAAACAACAACAACAACAAAAAACGTGATGTCACAAGGTTGCCATTAAATACTACTTTTCAACCACCCAAATTGCCAGGAATATAGGCACATGCCACTGCGCTCAGCTAATTTTTCTATTTTTAGTAGAAGCAGGGTCTTCCTCTAGCTCAGGCTATAAGTACTACTTTTTTTAAACTAAAGAGGAATACTATTTAGCAAATGACAAGATATGCTTGACAAAGAAAATGACAATATTTTCTTCATCTGTGAAACAGAGTAATTATCTTTAATGACTAGAATGTATCTGGTCATAGAAGAGCTCGGCTTTGAGGTCACCATGCAAAATATCAAACTCAGGTCACAAAACTTAAAGCAGTTAATATAATACTGTCCAAGCACCCTGGACACTGCTGTGTCCAAGTTGTTTAGATAACTAAGAACACTAAACATACTCAAAAAAAAAGTACACTAAAAACAATGTCACTCCTTCCCCAATCTGTCCTGTCAGATCATGGATCAAGATCCAAAGACAGTGAAAACCTATGACTACAAAATACAATGCAAGATCAACTGATTTTTTTTTTTTTTTTTGCAGTTTTTGGCCAGGGCCGGGTTTGAACCCACCACCTCTGGTATATGGGACCGGCACCCTACTCCTCTGAGCCACAGGTGCCACCCAAGATCAACTGTACTTTTACACATCAAGATCATTCAGGAAGATTAATGCTTTGTCCAAAATGACATTTCAAATCCATCTAAGATCAAAAACAAATACTTTCCATTCCCACAAGAACATAGATCAAGTAAGTTAAAAATGATTATTTCTGCTTTCAATATTCAAAGATAGAGAATAACCCACTTTCTGTAAGGAAATCTGAAATATGACCATTGTTCCAGTTTGTTTCTTCATGCTAACCACTACACCAATCTTACTTAGGTTGTTACCAATCTGTCAAAACCCAGTTTATGCCGACTTGTTCAGTGAACCCTTGCTACATGATGCCTCTCTTCTTCCTCTTTTTCTGCATAATCTCTATTAATCATCAGCTAGTTTTATCAAATGTGCTGTACACTTTATAGCACAGTAAAACTACTGAATCAATGACTACTGTTTTGCCCTAGGTAATACTTAGCAGAGATCCTGCTATAAAAATCACCAGGTAGACTTTTGTTTTTTGAGACAGAGTCTCACTATGTTGCTCACGGTAGAGTGCCGTAGCGTCACAGCTCACAGCAACTTTCAACTCCTAGGTTCAAGTGATTCTCTTGCTTCAGCCTCCCAAGTAGCTGGGACCATAGCTGCCCACAACAACGCCCAGCCATTTTTTGGTTACTGTAGTTGTCATTGTTGTTTGGCAGGCGTGGGCTAGATTTGAACCCACTAGCTCTAGTGGACGTGGCTGGCGCCCTACCTACTGAGCCACAGGTCCCGAGCCACACCAGGTAGATTTCTAAAATGTGCACAAGAATACATGCGTGGGCATGCACGTACCTATAAACAAACATACACCATGCCCAAATACTATTCTTAAAAACACCAACTTGTTTTGTCTTGGTTGGCTGCAGGCATTGTTATCATCATCATCATCATCATCATCATCATCATCATCAGTGCTGTTGATGTTTTTTATTAAGTTCCCCAACGATTCTAACGGGTTGAGAACCACTGCTTTAACACAGTGGTATACATACAATTCTTACTCCAGTTTCTCAAGGTGTTGCTCATCACACAAAGCAACACACCTAAAGATCACTGCAACATTTCAAGTACTACTTATTAAGATAATGATAGGCAAAGATTTCAACAAGTGGGCAAGGACATGATATCATTATACCAATACCAGATGGAAAGAAAGAGGAGGTACATAGTTAAGTCTAAGGAGCCATAAATAATTAATAAATAGCTAGATAGATAGGAAAAAAGGACATTGGTGGTTCAATGAAAATTCAGAGATTAGGCCTTCTCAAAAAAGAGATGTCACCAGGCACCACAAACAAAGTTGTTTTTTTTTTTTCTTTGAGACAGTCACACTCTGTTGCCCTGGGTAGAATGCTGTGGCATTACAGCTCACAGCAACCTCAAAATCTTGGGCTTAAGTGATTCTCTTGCCTCAGGCTCCCAAGTAGCTGGGACTACAGGTGCTCACCACAACACCCGGATTATTTTTAGAGACAGGGTCTAGCTCTGGCTCAGGCTACTCTCAAACCTGTGAGCTCAGGCAATCCACCCACTTTGGTGTGCCACAATGCTAGGATTACAGGCTGAGCCCAGCCAGAATCGCATCTATTAAGGACACTAAAAGTGCTAAGTCCCCAAACCCACAGCATGATATGATTATCCAGAATAGAAGATAGCAATGATGAAAAGTTTGCATATTCAATTCCATATTTTGTGAACATCCCACAAATGAACTGACTTGGGTAGGAGAGGGAATGTTTCTCAACAATTGATTTCAGTAAATCACAGCAAAAGATGAACTAAAATAATGATCGCTAGTGAAAGTGTAGGTTGTGTGCTCACAGTCCTCTCATCCTTCTACCCGCCCGCTCAGAACTTCCTATAGTTGGGCAGATCCTTCAGTTCCCTGTTCTGCAACAACATTCTTTCACAAGCTATGTTTGAAGCTTCCGCTCCCAGCAACCTATCTTCACAGCCTTCACTGACAGTTCCTAGGGCTCTTTCTGATGGGAGCTTCACTTTCACAGGAAGTCACGGTTGTACACGCAGTGCTATAAGACACTGTTTCAATGAACACATAGCCAAACTATAAGGGATTCTATTACATCATTTGGCATTTTAAGAAAACATAGTTTTTATGGTATGGAATAAAAAACCCAAAACAAAATGCAAAGAATATAAGAACATAGGAAGACTTAGAATTGTTTTGCATTATTTTATAGCAAGCCAATAGTAACAAACATTTGTGTTTAAGTAAATTGGAAAACAAATGAGAAATTTAAACTATTAAGTATAGATAGAATCTTTGAAACAAAATTTAAGATAAAATATTACTAATAAGAAGGGAAAGATACTTCTAGCTGACAGAGTGATCATTAGTTGAAAAGAATAGCAAATCACAATAAAAAGTTTCCATATGCATCCAGGAAAACTCAGTGTAGTTAATTTCCACATGGAATCATCAGATATGTGCTTGGAAATAATCACATCATTGTTTTCTGGACTGGAATACACTGCATAAATTTTTGTATTTAGAAAGAATTATAAGGAATGTGTCATATTCCAGAAAACATCTGTTAATTGGTGCACTTCCTTAAAATCCCACACTGAAATTAAAAGTAAGTTACCAGGCTCTGCGAAGAATAGGAGCTTACAGCTGTGGAGCTGCCAGTCCCTGGTGCTGTCTGATTGTTGTGTTGAGAATTTGTGAAGACAAGGGCTTGGCCAAAGTCCTGCTGTTGGGAAGTTTCAAAGGAGCTGACATCTGAGGCTTGACTGGGAGGAACAGACTTCTGGAGTAAAGCTACAAGATCAATGCTAAGTACACAGAAAACAAATGAGGAACCAGTCACAAGTAAATCTTACCAACAAATTAATTTCAGAAGCAAATCAATATAAAGTTATACTAAAAATAAACTAAGTGAGGAGAACCTTTGGAAGATGGGGTTTAAGAAAACAAAAAAGAGGGCTTTGGCTGGGTATGGTGACTTGCACCTGTAATCCTAGCACTCTGGGAGGCCAAGGCCAGTGAATTGCCTTAGCTTACGAGTTCCAGACCCCATCTCTAGCCAGGCATTGTGGTGGGCACCTGTAGCCCCAGCTACTCGGAAGGCTGAGGCAAGAGAATCGCTTAAGCCTAGGAATCTGAGGTTGCTGTGAGCTATGACACAATGGCACTTTACCAGGGGTGACAAAGTGAAACAATGTCGAAAGAAAGAAAGAAAGAAAGAAAGAAAGAAAGAAAGAAAGAAAGAAAGAAAGAAAGAAAGAAAGAAAAGGAAAGAAAAGAAAGAGGGCTTCAATCAAAAAAAAAAAGGACATGAAGCTACAGAGATTGAAGCAGGATTTTGCAGAGAAGAAAAATGAAAAGGGGTAAGGAGAAATCTTCACACAAATGACATGACGACTGATTTGAAAACCAGAAGCAACAGAGTAAACTTAAAAATTTTCTGAAGCTTGCTAAGACTATTTTACCCCGTTTATTACTTGGAACCAAAGTTTCTAGTAGATCCATACTTGTAGGGAATTAAGACTTCAGCCAAAATTGATAATTTCCTAAGTTTCACATTTATCTTAGATATATTTTATATTCTATATGTGTATAAACCAAATAATTTCTTATCTCAAATATTCAGGAACTATACATTTTTAAATGTATTTATGTTAATATTAATGTGTATAACAATAAATACATTTTTAAAAATTTTTATTTATTTATTTTGGTTGCAGTTGTCATTGTTGTTTTAGCTGGCCTGGGCCAGGCTGGAACCCTCCAGCTTTAGAGTATGTGGCTGACGCCCTAAGCTACGGGCACTGAGCCAATAAATACATTCTTAACTGAACTCTTTTAATGCCCCTAGAAGGACAGATATTCCAACTCGAGAAGCATGGACTAAAACCTGAAAGCAGAGGCCGGACATGGTGGCTCACACCTGTAATCCTAGCACTCTCGGAGGCCAAGACAAGTGGATTGCCTGAGCTCATCATGGGTTCGAGACCAGCCTAAGCAAAAGTGAGACGCTTTCTCTAAAAAATAGCTGGGCACAGGGTGGTGCCTGTGGCTCAGTGAGTAGGGCGCCAGCCCCATATACCGAGGATGGTGGTTCGAAGCCGGCCCCGGCCAAACTGCAACAAAAAAATAGCCAAGCATTGTGGCAGGTGCCTGTAGTCCCAGCTTACTTGGGAGGCTGAGGTAAAAGAATCACCTAAGCCCCAAAACTAGAGGTTGCTGTGAGCTGTGACACAACAGCACTTTACCAAGGGCAACAAAGTGAGGCTCTGTCTCTTAAAAAAAAAAAAAAAAAAAAAAATAGGTGGGCACCCTGGCAAGTGCCTGTAGTCCCAGCTACTTGAGAGGGTGAGGGAAGAAAATTGCTTGAGCCCAAGAGTTAAGAGGTTGCTATGAACTGTGACGCCATGTCGCTCTACCAAGGGTGACAAAATGAGGCTCTGTCTCAAAAAATAAAAAATAAATAAAATAAAATAAAGCACAAGGAAGAAACCATGTTTCAGATAAACACTATCTGACGTGAATAAGCTTCTACTTTCAAATACCAACTCTTCTCCAAACTCACCTTACTCAGTAGAACCTGCAAGCATGATGCACGGGATTTTTCTGACATGATAATACATTCAATTAAACCCAATCAAAGGCCAGTTCCATCAATTCTCATAATTAAAACTCCCACCATACCAGTGAGACAGATGGATTCTAGGAAAATTCAAAGTAAGTTCTATTCCAAAAGGTTGATAAAAATTATGCATAAAATGTTCTGCACTATCTTCTGAAAAATAAATAAAAGAGCCACTAAAAAGTACAGTTAATTTTTTTAATGAAAAATACTGCAAATTCACCACCTACACTAGGTAAACAAATGAAAAATGATCCTAAAAATTCAATGATTCATAAATATAATGGAAATGATTCCTGTATATAACTAGAAATTCTAAGAAATTCATAAACAATATATTGTAAAATACACAGTAATTAATCATTTGTATTTCTCTATGATGAAGCCTCATAACCATCTTATTTAGCATGAAATTGAACATGTTTGGTTCAAAACTGCTTTCATCACTAAGGTGTCATATATCCAGGTTTTCATCATTCCAGATCATTCCATTTTTAAAGCATTTTCAAAGGTGGTTAAAGTTACTGTAAAAACTAGGATAAAAATAAATGGGATTCAGTAATTCAGCTCAGTGTACATTCTAAGAATGTTACTATTACTCCAAAAACTCCTTTCTTTTCTGTAATCTAACTAGTGGAGTCTAAATAGAATGATTCTGCATTAGCTTGAAAAGATAAATAAATAGAATTATGTGAAGAAACTATACAATATACTTACTGAGTTCATCAAAAAAAAAAAAAAAAAAAAGGTTAAAAGGCTGCCGATGGTAGCTGACACCTATAATCCTAGCACTCTGGGAGGCCGAGATGGGTGGATTGCTTGAACTCAGCAGTTCAAGACCAGACTCAGCAAAAAAACAAGACCTTGTCTTTACTAAAAAGAAGAAAAAGTAGCTGAGCATTGTGGCAGGACCCTTTGGTTCCTGCTACTTGGGAGGCTAAGGCAAAAAGATTGTTTGAGCCTGAGAGTTTGAGGTTGCTGTGCACTCTACAAAGGGCATGAGACGAAGAGTCTTTTTTAAAAAAAAAAAAAAAGCTAGGTGCGGTGGCTCACACCTGTAATCCCAGCACTCTAGGAGGCCGAGGCAGGTGAACTGCCTGAGCTCACAGGTTCGAGATCAGCCTAAGGAGTCAGAGTGAGACCCCCGTCTCTAAAAACAGTTGGGTGTTGTGGTGGGTACCTGTAGTCCCAGCTACTTGGGAGGCTGAGGCAAGAGGACCACTTGAACCCAAGACATTGAGGTTGCTATCAGCTTTGAGGCAACGGCACTCTACTGAGGGCAACAAAGTGAGACTCTGTCTCACAAAAAGAAAAAAGTTAACAGAACTGCAAAGAGCAACCATCAAATAGGCTAAGCATAAAAATCTCTGTCACAAGTATTAAAATGTTTTAAAAAGCTGCTATTTTCTTTCATCACTGGATACAAAACAATTAGGAAATAATTGAAGCTTAGTCAACAGAAGTAGGGATAAAATAAAAGTTTAATCTTAGAAAAAAGGGACGAAGACAAAAAGAGACCACAAAATGAAAACACTTGTCAGGGGCAAAATATTTCAATTATGCCTTAAAGTAAAAAATATAAAATGGCAAAAAGTGATTACCTTTGCCCAGGTGTGATGTGATTCTCTCCTGGAACAGACGATGCAGTGAAGACCTTTGTTTCAGAAAGCTATATGGGAAGTTCAAAAAACAATTTTTAATCTTATTCTACATAAAATTAAAAATAGGCCAGGCACAAAGGCTCAAATCTATAATCTCAACACTCAGGGAGGCTGAGGCAGGAGAACTGCTTGAGCCCAGAAGTCCAGGTCCAGCAAGCACAACATAGCAAGATACCATCTCCACAAAAGAAACTTTTTAAATGGTCAGGAGAGATAGCATCCACCTGTATTCCTAGCTACCTAGAGGCTTGGGTGGGAGGATTTTTGAGCCCAGGAGTTTAAGATTATAATGAGCTATGATCGTGCCACTGCACTCCAGCCTGGACAACAGAATAAACCACCACCTCTTTTAAAAACAAAAAAAAACTACTAAGCATCTACCCAGAAGGGGTAAAATAAATCATTTTATCATAAGGACATTTGCAGTAGATTGTTAATTACAGATCATTTTACAATTGCTAAGATGTGGAACCTAAATGCCCATCAACCTAGGAATGGATTAATAAACTGTAGTATATGGCGACGGGACACAATTATAAAAGGGACTTTACCTAACAACTGCAATCAGTGTAACCTACCTCTTTGTACCCTCAATGAATCCCAAACAATAAAAAATAAATGAAACTAAAAATAAACTGGCTTGGGCAGCCAGTGGGGCTCAGTGAGTAGGGCGCCGGCCCCATATACCGAGGGTGGCGGGTTCACATCCGGGCCCGGCCAAATTGCAACAACAACAACAACAACAACAAAAAGCCAGGTGTTAGAAGAGCACCTGTAGTCCCAGCTACTTGGGAGGCAAAAGAATCGTCTAAGCCCAAGAGCTGGAGGTTGCTGTGAACTGTGACACCACAGCACTCTACCAAGGGTGACAAGGTGAGACTCTGTCTCTAAAACAAACAAATAAATAAATAAATAAACTGGCTCAGCACCTGTAGCTCAGTGAGTAGGGCGCCGGCTCCATATACCGAGGGTGGTAGGTTCACATCCGGGCCCGGCCAAATTGCAACAACAACAACAACAACAAAAAGCCAGGTGTTAGAAGAGCGCCTGTAGTCCCAGCTACTTGGGAGGCAAAAGAATCGTCTAAGCCCAAGAGCTGGAGGTTGCTGTGAACTGTGACACCACAGCACTCTACCAAGGGTGACAAGGTGAGACTCTGTCTCTACATCAAAC
>CAUYPK010005192.1:0-25504 GCA_963574355.1 Loris lydekkerianus | reverse complement strand
GTGAGACTCTATCTTAGTTAATGGTGAAAGGTGTGGGTCCAGTTTCAGTCTTCTACAGGTTGCCAGCCAGTTCACCCAGCACCATTTGTTAAATAGGGAATCTTTTCCCCACTGAATGTTTTTAATTGGCTTGTCAAAGATCAAATAACCATAAGTGGCTGGATTCTTCTGTTGGTTCTCTATTCTGTTCCAGACATCTACTTCTCTGTTTTTGTGCCAGTACCATGCTGTTTTGATCACTATCTATTTATAGTATAGTCTGAGGTCTGGTAGTGTGATTCCTCCTGCTTTGTTTTTCTTTCTGAGTAATGTCTTGGCTATTTGAGGTTTTTTATGATTCCATATAAAATAAAGTATTATTTTTTCAAGATCTTTAAAGTATGCCAGTGGAGCTTTAATAGGAATTGAATTAAAATTGTATATTGCTTTGGGTAGTATGGACATTTTAACAATGTGGATTCTGCCCAGCCATGAGCATGGTATGTTTTTCCATTTGTTAACATTTTCTGCTATTTCTTTTCTTACAGTTTCAAAGTTCTCTTTATTGAGATCTTGCACGTCCTTTGTTAGATAAACTCCCAAATATTTCATCTTCTTCAGCACTACTGTAAATGGAATAGAGTCCTTAACTGTTTTTTCAGCTTGGCTATTGTTGGTATATATAAAGGCTACAGATTTATGAATGTTGATTTTGTAACCTGAGACACTGCTATATTCCTTGATCACTTCTAAGAGTTTTGTAGTAGAATCCCTGGTGTTTTCCAAATATACAATCATATCACAGGCAAAGAGCGAAAGTTTGATCTCTTCTGACCCTATACGGATACCCTTGATCGCCTTTTCTTCCCTAATTGCAATGACTAAAACTTCCATTACAATGTTAAAGAGCAGTGGAGACAATGGGCAGCCTTGTCTGGTTCCTGATCTGAGTGGAAATGATTTCAATTTAACTCCATTCAATACGATATTGGCTTGGGTTTGCTGTAGATGGCCTCTATCAGTTTAATAAATGTCCCTTCTATACCGGGATGCTGGATATTATCAAAAGCTTTTTCTGCATCAATTGAGATAATCATATGGTCTTTGTTTTTAATATGTTTATGTGCTGAATTATACTTATAGATTTACGTATATTGAACCAGCCTTGAGACCCTGGGATAAAATTGACTTGGCATTGATGTATAATTTGTTTGATGTGTTGCTGGATTCTGTTTGTTAGGATCTTGTTGTATATTTTTGCATCTATATTCATTAGTGATATTGGTCTATAATTTTCTTTTCTTGTTGGGTCTTTTCCTTGTTTGGGGATCAGGGTGATGTTTGCTTCATAGAACGTGTTGGGTAGTCTTCCTTCTTTTTCTACATTTTGGAATAGGTTGAGTAATATAGGTACTAGTTCCTCTTTAAAGGTTTGGTAAAATTCTGATGTGAAGCCATCTGGTCCCAGGCTTTTCTTTTTAGGGAGCTTTTGTATGGTTGATGCTATTTCAGAACTTGATACTGGCCTATTCAACGTTTCCACTTGATCTGGCTAAGTCTTGGAAGGTGACGTGCTTCCAAGTATTGGTCAATTTCCTTCATATTTTCATCTTTCTGAGAATAAAGTTTCTTGTACTATTCATTAAGGATTTTTGGAATTTCTGAGGAGTCTTTTATCTCGTCTTTGTCATTTCTGATTGATGAGATTAGAGATTTTACTCTTTTTTTCCTGGTTAGGTTAGCCAAAGGTTTATCTATTTTATTGACCTTTTCAAAAAACCAACTTTTTGAGTTATTGATCTGTTGTATAATTCTTTTGTTTTCAATTTCATTTAATTCTGCTCTAATTTTGGTTCTTTTCTGACCCTGCATCTTTGAACGGAAATGGAACAATAATAGACATTGTCTCCATGGACATAGTGAGTAGAACCTCCTCCACCACCAGAGAATGTTGATCTGTGTAAAATGCAGACAGAGGTTTAGAAAGAGACAGACTGAGGACCCACTCACTCGTCAGAGCTGCTGTGGCTTTCTTTAGAACTTTTCCTCTTTACAATTTCCCTCAAGGTTTTCTAAACTTTAATTAACTGAAGTTCAAACCAATCATGTCAGTAGAAAATGTTGTTTTTATCATATGATATGAATTTGGAGATTTACAAAGTATAATTTTCATGCAGTCACCTCTTTTAATTGAGAAGTATAGAAAGCAGTATTTCCTATTTTAAATTCCTGCCAGAGAGGCACATTACCATTCTAATTTTATGGAAGAGTCCTGGAGTGGGTTAGTGACTTGTTCAATGTCTCCCTGGTAGGTGACAAAAGATAGGATCTGACTTAAAACTGACTCTGGGGCCCCTGGTGTTTAGGATTTGCTGCCTCATTTTGGATGCTTAAAAATTTCTACCACTATAATCCAAGTTACAATAAAAATCTTGTTAGCAACATATTTGATTATTCCTTTTAGAATAAATTCCTAGAAACAGAAGTATGAACCAAAGGACCTTCAACTCTTACCATAGGAAAACAGATCAGAGCCAAGTTCAAAGCTTGGTCTGCAGAGCTAAGCAAAGTTTAAAGCCTCTCTGCTATTCACTGGCTGTGTGTCCTTGGATGAGTTCGTTCATCTCACAGTTCTCCATTTGTCTGATAAAGTTAACTTAATTCCTATATCAGAACTATGGTGTGAACCAAACCAGTTAATACATTTAAAGTCTAGCAGGCACATAATTGATTAGTACATGATTGAATTACCCTCAAGACAGTTTGTATAAACTTGCACTCCTTAGCAGCAAGAATTTTTATTATGTTAAGCCACTAAAATTTGGTGTTTGAATTTACTTCTCTCGATCATGCAACATAACCTCATGGATATACGTCCACTTTTTGACCTGTTGGTGGTTCTCAGGTTCCTAACTCCCAAAGAGCCTCCTCCTTTTCTCTGCTAATCACTGCTTACCTTTCCAAAACTGCCATTCCCCACAGTTGTACAGATCGCCCTCAGTAAGGCTTTGAATGACTTGCAGGCTTTTAATCAGCTTTCACCCTCTGAAGAGCTTAAAACAGTCTGCCGGATCTTTTCAGTTTTAGCCTTGTCACCTGAGAGTACACTAGTTTCTACAACGCATCACTGACCTACAAATGTGCGCTAGGCATCATTCAGCATTTATTTGGCATTTATTCAGCATGTGTTTACTGAGCACCTCTTATGTGCTAATGCTGTGCTAAACGTTTGGGATAGAAAATAAGCTGGCGAAGCCTGAGCCTTCTAGGAGCTCTCATTGAACTCTCCTAACCATGTCCCCATCATTGTCTCAGATATATCAATCACCTGTACTCATAGGGAGAAAGTAGTCTATGGAGTACAATACACCAGTGTATAATCTTGCTCCACACCCTCCAATATGAACCTGTGTTCCTTTAAGCCATTTCCATCCAGAGGTGGAACGGTAGGTCCATAATAACATTCCTCCGTCCTCAACTATGGGGCGTGCTGTCCTTCTTCAAAAGCCTGAAACATCTCTGCACATTCCTGGAAGTCTTCTTGTATCTGCTCATGAACTGAGTCATCTCGCTGATAATATCTTTCCCTCTACTCTTCTCTTTCCTAGTGCCCTGAAGAAGCTGTCCTCAAGTCTTAAATTAGAAGTCCCTGTATCCCTGGGAAAGTTGAGGAATTCAGTCTTCCCTCCTTGCAGTGCTAAACAATTATACCTGGGTCTCAAATCGAAATGAAATCAGGTTTTCCTTTGTTGGTTGGCTGGTGAGAAGGGGGTTCATATTTATTCATTTTCTTCTCTTCCTAGAATTCATATGTGGGTCTGTGGATCTGGTATGAATACCAGTTGAAAGCCCCACCCATGTCACAATTTTCTCTCTCTCTCTCAGCAGGACCTTGAGGTATGCCCAGACATGTCTGACTTCTATTGTAAGGGCATTTTCTGAAGCTGGGAATTTTTCTTTACATGTTTATAAAAATGACTGTACACAAAAACTTCATAGGAATAATATCATCAAACTTCTTAAAGGAATCGTGTTGGGGGTAGTGATATAGTGTATGAAATTTGTTCTTATTCTCTATATTTTCTAATGTTCTATAATATAATTATATGGTTTTTCTAACAACAACAACAAAAAATTATAGCCACATTGAAGAAAGGCATGGCGTTTCTGGAAAATCATGCCCTCTGTAGTGAGCCATCGGCTGTTGTGGGCAGACCGGAATCGGCATGCTATGGCTGGGGATGGAGTAGAGCTGGTGATCCTGCCTGCCTGTTACAGGCTGAGGTTTTTATTGAACTCTAGCTATGTTCAGAAAAGGGGGGGCTTAGGCACACAGAAAAAGAGAGAAAACCCATTTTACATGTATGGAGCACATATCTCTAGTGAAGGAAGCCAAAACATTCCTTTTTAAATTACTTGACAAAGGTTGAACTGCAGGGGCCCACTCTGCTGCTCCCCTGCCTTTCCCACCTTAAGATGAGCTCCTTCCTGGTACTTACCAGCTCAGAAACAGAACTCAGAGATGGCACCAGAGGATCCAGGAGCAGACCTCACTTTTCCCATAAATTTACTGTCGCACATTTTGGCAGTCTGAAGACACCCTCTTTTTTGTCTTGACACTATATGGGATTTATGACTCTTTGTTAAAATATTATTTGGGCAGAGGCCCTAAGCCACTGCCTTGAACTATATTTTTGAACAGAGGTGAAAAAACTTCTCCTTGCTTTTCTTTGGTTAACCTGACTTTTATGCCTACATCTTAATCCCTGGAACCTGATAGTATGTTATGTCTCATGGCAAATGAGGATTAAAGTTGCAAATAGAAATAAAGTCGCTGATAGGTGGACTGATTATCCTGGATTATCCAAGTGGACCCAATGTAATCACTAGATTTATTAAAAGTGGAAGAGGGAAGCCAAAAAGGAGAGTTAGAAAAAAAAAAAAAAAAAAAAACGTTACACCAATAGCAGAGTCAGAGAGATGCTATGTCGTTGGCTTTCTCTATGGAGGAAGAGAGTCCTAGGCCAGGAAATGCAGTTTCTAGCAGCTAAAGAGTCAAGGAAACAGATTTTCTCCTAGAGCCTCAGAAAGAATTACAGCTCTGCTGACACTTTGATTATAGTCCAGTGAGATCTTGTTGGACTTCTGAACTACAGAACTATAGTTGTTTTAAACCACTAAGTTTGTGATAATTTGTATGGCAGTGATAGGAAACTAAATTTCTTCCTTTCTTTTACTGTCTCAAAGAGTAAGGGCTCCCTATATGCCAGGCACTATATTAGGTGCTGGAGCACTTTGTTAGATGAGAACAAATAGTACCAAAGGAACTAACAGAAGGAAACAGAGAGAGAGAGAGAAAAAAAAGAAACATTCACCCTTAATTCCAGAGTTTAGCAATTCATGTGAGTATATGCAGTCTCTCTGCCTCTTGCCTTACTGTAGAGAGGCAAGTCTCTGGATATTTCACATAGTTTTACATCTTTTGAGAAAAAGGACCTGTCTTTGTTCAAGATTACCTTTTCAAGGAGGTTTGTAGAGTAGTTATCAGAATGTACAGAACACCAAGTAAAATTCAGACCAGGTATTGATATAATAGCTACAAAAAGGAAATTTTCTGATGAAATGGTTCATTGATACAAATAAAAGCAGATTAGATGAATTAAAAATCTTGATTAGGAAATGTGAAATATTTTTATTTTTCAGCAAAAATAAAAATAAAAGAGGAAAAGCTGTTACCTGAGCTAAGTGTAAGTTTCATCTGATTTCCTTGTGAATGTTTCTGTACTACTTTTTTTTTTTTTTGGAGACAGAGTTTCAGTATGTCGCCCTCAGTAGAGTGCTGTGGTGTCACAGCTCATAGCAACCTTCAACTCTTGGGCTTAGGTGATTCTCCTGCCTCAGCCTCCCAAGTAGCTAGAGGCTATAGAGGCCACAACACCCAGCTATTTTTTCTTTCTTTCTTCCTTCCCTCCTTCCTTCCTTCCTTTTTGTTGTAGTTGTCGTTGTTGTTTGGCAGGCCCAGACTGGGTTCAAACCCGCCAGCCCTGGTGTATGTGGCCAGCGCCCTAGCCACTGAGCTACAGATGCCGAGCCAATGCTTCTATACTATTATGTGAAATAAAAGAGCTTACAATATTTATTCTGATTATGTAAACAAAAGATTTGCAAATATAAAATCAAATTAAAAAGCATTCTATTCTTATTTATCCAGGGAACTTATACATTCTTAAAGTTTTCCTATGTTCATTATAGAAAAAAATAGAAAAATAGAAGAAAGAATAAAATCACATATTTTTAAATGCTCACTGTTATAATACAAACTTATCTATGACATAAGCTTCTTGATTTATGTTGTTGATATTCATAGATATTCAACATAGTGCTGGAAGTTCTAGCCAATACAATTAGGCAAGACAAGGAAATAAAGGGCATCCAAAGGGGAACAGAAGAGGTCAAACTCTCCCTCTTTGCTGATGATATGATCTTATACTTGGAGAACCTCAAAGACTCAACCACAAGATTCCTGGAAATCATCAAAAAAATATAGTAATGATTCAGAATATAAAATCAATGTCCACAAGTCTGTAACATTTGTATGCGTCAATAACAGCCAGGATGCAAAGCTAATGAAGGACACAATCCCCTCCACAGTAGCTTCAAAGGAAATGAAATACCTAGGAATACACCTCACAAAAGAGGTGAAGAACCTCTATAAGGAAAATTACAAAACCCTAAGAAAAGAAATAGCAGAAGATATTAACAAATAGAAGAACATACCATGCTCATGACTGGGAAGAATCAACATTGTTAAAATGTCTATACTTCCCAAAGCAATCTACAAATTTAATGCCATTCCCATTAAAACACCAGCATCATACTTTCAAGACTTAAAAAAAATAATTCTTCATTTTATATGGAACCAGAAAAAAAACCATTTAGCTAAGACAATTCTTAGCAATAAAAACAAAGCTGGGGGGCATCAGCCTACCAGACTTTAGGCTATACTACAAGGCCATAGTGATCAAAACTTCATGGTACTGGCACAAAAATAGAGACATAGACATCTGGAACTGAATAGAAAATCATGAGATAAAATTAACATCTTATAGCCACCTAATTTTTGATAAACCAAACAAGAACATACACTGGGGGAAAGAATCCCTATTCAATAAATGGTGCTAGGAGAACTGGATATTCACATACATAGCGTCTGTACAGCTAAGGAGACAACTAAAGCAAATAGATAACCTATACAATGGGAAAGGATATTTGAATACTATGAATTGGACAAAAGCTTCATAGGTAAGATCTACAGAGAACTCAAGTTAATCAACATAAAAAGAGTCAACAATTCTGTATCACTGGGCAAGAGAAATGAACAGAACCTTCTCTAAAAAAGACAGACGAATGTCTAACAAATGTATGGAAAAATTGCTCATTGTCCGTAATTACCAGAGAAATGCAAATCAAAACCACTCTAAAATATCACCTAATCCCAGTGAGAATGTCCCACATCACAAAATCTCAAAACTGCAGATGCTGGAATGGATGCGGAGACAAGAGAACACTTCTACATTGCTGGTAGGACTGCAAACTAATACAGCCTCTTTGGAAGTAAGTGTGAAGAATCCTCAAAGAACTCAAACTAGACTTCCTATTTGATCCTACCATCCCATTACTAGGCATCTACCCAGAAGAAAAAAAAAATCCTTTTATCACAAAGAAATTTTCACTAGATTGTTTGTTGCAGCTCAATTTATAATCACCAAAATATGGAAATGGCCTAAATGCCCACCAACCCAGGAATATGGATTAACAACCTATGGTATATGTATACCATGGAATACTATTCAGCCATTAAAAAGATGGAGATTTTACATCTTTTTTATTAACCTGGATGGAAGTGGAACACATTCTTAGTAAAGCATCACGAGAATGGAGAAGCAAGAATACTATGTCCTCAATTCTGATATGAGGACAATTGATGATCTAATACATAGGAAGGGATGGAGGAAGGGGGGTGCAGTGAGAGAGAAGGAGGAAGGGGGTGGGGTGTCTTGGTGTGTGACACACCTCTTGAGGATGGGTCACAATTATAAGAGGGACTTTACATAACAAATGCAAGCAGTGTAACCTACTTCTTTGTACCCTCAATGAATCCCCAACAATAAAAACAATAACAAAAACAAACAAAAGAAAAACTTCTGTGTAGCTAAAGGCGCAACAGCTAAAGCAAACAGACAACCTTCAGAATGGCAGAAGATATTTGCATGCTATGAATCTGACAATGGGCTGATAACGAGAATCTATAGAGAATTCAAACTACTCAACATGAAAGGAGCAAACAATCCCGTTTATAAATAGCTAAGAGACATCAACAGAACTTTCTTTGAAGAGGACAGATTAATGGCCAACAAACAAATAAAAGGATTCAAGTTTTCTATTTCTTCTTGGGCAAATTTCTCCTGAAAATTAATTTTTTTATTTATGTTTTCAATATTATTGCTATATAATCCATAGTATTATTTTTGAAATTTCTGTCATTCCTATAGTAATAGAAAGTATTACAATTCTATAATTATAATGTAATTATAATTATTTGGAGGCAGTTGAATTTTAACCCTATAGTCTCTTTTATTTTTTGTATTAGTCAAGATTCTCCAGAATTGCAGACTAGTAGGAGAGAGATGATTGATAGATGGATAGATAGATAGATAGGATTTATTAGAGGAATTGGCTGACACAATTATGGAGTAAACATCTCTACTAACATTTTTCTTTAATTTTTTTTTTTTTTTTTTTTTTTTTTTTTTTCAGTTTGTGGCCGTGACTGGGTTTGAACCCACCACCTCCAGCATATGGGGCCGGTGCCCTACTCCTTTGAGCCACAGGCGCCACCCCTTCTTTACTATTTTTTTATTTTCCCCTACTTATAGCATCTGTTTCCTTATTGTTTCCACATATTTATTCTCTTATTTCCTTTTCTAATTTGTCAAGTTTAATGTTTGCTTTATTTTTCTCAATCTTTCTTGTTTTCTGATAAATGTCTTCATTAAGTTTAAAGAATTTCTTAATTTCCCCCTTTTAATCCAAAGTACATTATTTTTAATTCCTAGAGTTACGAGATTTTTTAAATGCACCTTATTAGGGTTTATTCTTAATTAAATTGTTTAATGATGAAAGAACATAATCTTCATTACATGAGTTCTTAATATATGAAGTTTTCCTTATGACTTCATTCATGAATGATTTTTGTAGGTGTTCCATATGTAGTTAAAAATAATATGTACTCTCTGTTGAGTACAATATTCTATAGCTTATTTTATTAATTATATTTTATTTATATAACTTTGAATATATTTTTTGGTTGGCTTGTTTGGTAAGTTTTTTAGAAGGGTGGGTTAAAATCACCAACTTCAAGTCACTTATTGATTTCTCCCTATAGTTATTTCTGCTACCATATATATATAGTTTTTTGAAACAGAGTCTCACTTGTCCCCCTTGGTAGAGCGCCCTGATGTCAAAGCTCACAGCAACCTCAAACTTGTGGACTCAAGCAATTCTCTTGTGTCAGTCTCCTGAGTAGCTGGAACTACAGGCACCCGCCACAATGCCAGGCTATTTTAGAGATGGGGTCTCGCCTTTGCTCGGGCTGGTTTCGAACCAGTGAGCTCAGGAAATCCACCTGCTTCAGCTTCCTTGAGTGCTGGGATTACAGGTATGAGCCACCACACCCAGCCTGCTGCCTTATATCTTTTAAAGCTGTTTTTTGTTGTTGTTAATATGCTTGTATCATTATAGTTTATCAATATGTTTTTGTTTTCAGTTTTTGAGACAGAGTCTCACTTTGTCACCCTCAGTAGAGTGCTTAGGCATCACAGATCACAGCAAACTCAAACTCTTGGGCTCAAGTGATTCTCTTGCCTCAGCCTCCCGAGCAGCTGGGGCTATAGGTGTCCACTATTTTTGTTGTTGTTGTTGTTGTTGTTGTTGTTGTTGTTATTGTTATTGTTGTTTTAGCAGGCCCAGGCGCCCTGGTATATGTGGCTGGTGCCCTAACTACTGACCTATGGGTGCTGAGCTGGTATGTTATTTAAAGATGATTTTTAACCTATAATTCTATCTTATTATGATGGCTTTTTTTTTAAGGGAATGAGTTAATATTTTCCTGATATACCTTCTTCTGTCACTTTATATATGGCCTTAAGCCTGCATAGGGTGAATTACTGATTTTTTTTCTGGTAAAATGACTAGGAGTCCTGTTTACTAACACCTTAAGGTCTATACTATAAGTATATATAGGTTCATAGAGACAGATGGAATCAAGCAATGATCGCAGGACTGTTGCATTATCCAAGCTCTTCTAATAGGCTCCAGATGTAAGCTCAGTTTCTGATTTAGCAGTTCTAACAAATCACTGAGAACATCAAAAGGAAGATGTGCAGAAGAGGTAGCTACCGTCTTGAGCTGCCTGCTTTTACAATAAGATTGGACGTCTGACCTTGCTTAGTAACGCTTGCCTAGGGAGTCTCTGATTTCTCTGTTGTCTAGTTGCGCTTGGTCAAACACTTAGATGAGACCTGGAACAATCTTATTTTGCCCACGTTAACAATGATAATATCCTAACATCACAGAATAATGGAAAACCAAGAGACCTTACCTTTTGGACTGAGTCAAACAGCATACCTGAAAAGATTCAGTCCCAGAAATGATCTGGTTCACTGTGAGTAGAAGAGAGTAGCACGATTTATCGTCACGACCTCAGAATTTTGCTTTGGGTTGGTCACTGTGAAATCAATTTCACCTGGAAAACTGCACTCTTGGGAACTTTTCACATTCCCAGTCATCCTGGCCAAAGGGATCTTAAACAGAGAACATCTTTACACACACAACTGAGTTGTCCTTGATGAAGAACTTACACAGGCATGCTAGCCTGTGTTGTTGTTTTCCCATTGTATAGGTTATCTATTTGCTTTAGTTGTCTCCTTAGCTGTACAGAAGCTATGTTATGTGACTATCCAGTTCTCCTAGAACCATTTATTGAATAGGGATTCTTTCCCCCAGTGTATGTTCTTGTTTGGTTTATCAAAAATTAGGTGGCTATAGAAAGGCTGGTCAGATATGACATAGATGCTGAGGTTAACAGAAGATTTGAAATCCAGATTGTGTTTCCAACACAGGAGACACAATGAAGAATGAGAAGTTCTTTCCTCTGTCAGCAACCTCATCCATGCAGAGAGCCTCTTCAATGATATTCTTCGGCAGCTCCAGGGTTTTATTATTTTCTAGGGTATTTAGAGGAAAACATTGAACCTCCACATTTGGTATCTTTTCTTATTCCTCGTGGATGGCATTCTTTAGGTTTTGTCAGGCCTCAGCTCTAGTACACATGGCTACCTTGATGTTTGTAGCCCTGGTAGGGAAGGATTGTGAACACTGCATTGTGATCTTGTTGCTGGCATATGCTCCAAACTTGATTACATTGAAAACGGAGACGGGATGACATCTGAATGGCTGGAATACTCAGCAATGGGATGGGACAGGAACCTGCTTTTCATCAGCATCTCTGATGTACTTACCATCTGTGAAGAGCAGGTGGAATTGTTGGGACTTTCCATGAAGAACTATAAAATATAATTGCAAGGGCAATGACTGGGCAGGCTACTTTTGACAGCTATTCTCTAACTATATATAAAGACCCTAAACTAGTAGAGAACTATTATTCACTTCAGAGTGTCAGATCAGAAAGAAACTCTCCAAGATGAATGGAAAAATGTAATATGAGCCATTTTCGAGACAGTTATAGTACATCAGTCCCAATAGCATAGATAGATGATGAGTAGGGTCTGTCTTTGTATGTGTGTGTCTTCAATTTAAAGAATAGTCTTCAATCTAAGGAAGCCATCTGGTGCCCCAAGATCCATTATTTACCAGCAACAACAGTGGAAGTAGGCTTTTAAGAGGAGACCAAGGAGTTTCAAATTGTGAAAGGATCTAAGTAACATCTTAGGTATGTCTTGATCCTAAAAGAAAAATTTAGAGGCTAGGTTCCCATCTGTGGGTGGAACTGAATGAAAGTATTATGCTATTATTACTATGACTGTGACTGCATTTAACCATTATCATCGTTCTGCCCTCCTGACCCCCTGCCAGTCTACTTAAATCTTTTGGTTTAGAAAGGCTGACAGAATTTCAGATTAAAGTGTCATCTGATTTTATTCAGATTAAAGCATTCATCATTCACAAGGCTATTACCCAGCCTTGAGATAACTCACTAAAAATAAATATTTTTGATATAATTAAAGAATATTTATTGATGAAAAGCAGTCATATAGTGGTTCACATGTATAATTCTAGCACTCTGGGAGGCTGAGGCAGGTAGATTGCCTGAGTTCACAGGTAGAAACTGAGAAACTGCCTGAGAAAGAGTGAGAAACTCAGGCAGAGAGAAACTGCCTGAGAAAGAGTGAGACCCCCACCTCTAAAAATAGTGGGCGTTGTGCAGGCGCCTGTAACTCTGGAGGCAGAGGCAACAGAATTGCTTGAGCCCAAGAGTTCGAGGTTGCTATGAGCTATGATGCTAGGGCACTCAACTGAGGGCGACAAAGTGAGACTCTGTCTCAAAAAAAAAAAAAAAAAGAAAAAAAGAAAAGTAGCCACATAAAGATAGAAGAAAAAGCCCTCATCTTAACACTCAGCTCTGTATAGTAAAGAATGTTTGTCTCTACAAGCCACTCCCTAAAAGTTATTATTCTTTGATATGAAAAAATTTTCAATCTTGACATGAAAAATTCATAGCTATGTTTCAGATTTCACATGGCAACTGGACTTTAATAAATTACTATATATAAAGTTTCTATGTAATTATAAAAAAGAATATCCACAATTATCTGAAATTTTAAAAACATAAATCTCTTTCCAAATACATGTCTGCATGAGACCAAATTGTCTTCATATACTTGAACCAAAACAACATGTCATGGCAGAATGAATACATAAAAAGATATGAGAATCCAGCTGTCTTTTATTAATCTAGACAATAAAAAGATTTGACAAAATATAAAACAACGTCACTCTTCTCAAGAAAAGTTTTGTTTTGGAAAATATAAGTACAGTTTTTTTCATAGAATATATTGGTTTTGTTAAAATATAAAGGGATAGTTATTTTGAAGTGAATTAACCAGTAAATATATTAAAATATTCTTAGTTTTATTTCCTAATGTTGTAAATAATGATTGATTTAAGCCACATAAACATAAAGCTCTTTGAGGTCATCAGTTTTTAAGAGAGTGAAGTGTTCTTGACTAAAATATTTGAAAATTACTGAATTATTTCATTTCCTTTGAATTGTAATCAAGGAATCTGTGACATAAAATAGGTGACTTTATCCAAGTCATAAAGTCAGTTCATTCTGATGACTTCTGAATTTAAAAAGCTTATTTCATATTTGTAAATAAAAACATTTTAATTTTATAAATTAAATGAAAATTTTGATTTTACTAAATTCTGTCTATTAAAGTATTACCGTTAGTTATAGTAAAGTAACTATAAGGCTCTTTTGATATTTATTAATCCTTTAAAAAACTCAACATAATAAATCTTATCAAACTGTATGTATTACAAGTTCCAGTTTCTTTGAGAAAGATGGATAGGACTCTTTTAGAATTAGAGTTACATCTTGGATAAATTAACAATCGTTTTTCTAGTTCCATTCTTTTGTTGGGCTCCACAGGGTCTTAAGTAGATGAAGGCTACTGATATCAGAAAATTTTTTCATTTCATAATAAGAAATGTGTCTGAAATGCTCTATAAGCTTATTAAGTATATTTCCCTGATTTTCTACTAAAGTTTGGAGACTATTCTGAGATATCCAAAGGTCATAGTCTAAAGATACAATTAAAAGTGATTTGAGACAATTGTTCAGCCTCGCTAAATTCTGAATTTATTTTTAGATTTAACTGCAACACCATTCCAAAAATTAATTAGACATATGCAATATAATCCCCATAGAATCTCCAAGAATGCGTTATCCTTTATGGCACAAAATCTTTTGATGCCATTGTGTGGTAAGTGTGCTGTTCCACACCAATATAGACACAAAAATCATATAGTACTTGTAATAAATAGAAACTGTTTTACATAGCATGTTGGTGAGGTAAGCTTGTGTAATAGCCTTTTAACAGAATAAGAAACTAAGCTGTAAAGACCTGTTCAGACCTGCCTGCAGTCTTAGAATTACTGGTGAAGCACAGTGCAAATTTATACAGTTTTTGGAGTTCATGACAACACAATAATAGCATCTTCTCTTGCAGTTGGAATCAAGATGTGTCTAAGGTGTATTTTGCTCCACTTGTGAACTTCAGGCTATGTGGATGGACAAAGGACATGTTTTCCTAGCATGAGTTGAACTTAACAGAAACCAGAATTTGCTTTTCTTTATTTCTCTAATTAATGCTAATTCATAATTAGCATTATTATAAATAGTCCCTTTTGAGGGTATATTGAATCTACCAGTAGCGGAATACTCAATAGGAAATTTGGTTTTTAAAAAACAAATGGAAGAGTTCAACGATTTAATAATATTAATTGAGTAACTCCACGTGCTGGATGTTCATATGTAAGGAAGAACCTAACAGGCAAGTTCTGACAGACTACATACAAGTGGTCAGATGATAAACAAATAAACAGCTTCAGCTAGTAAGTGAAAGTGCTATAGAAAGAAAGCAGTAATAATAAAAGGGGTGAGAGAAAGCAGGCAACTTTAAATATGGTGATGAGAGAAGGTACCTCAGGGCAATTGACTTTTGAGCTGTCTGGAAAGAGGAGAAGCTAGCCCTGAGAACATTGGGGGAAGGATCTGCAAATGCTTGGACCTGAAGTGCCAGGGAGTTTGTTGTGTTTGAGGAACAAGCAGAAAGGAGAGTTGAGTGCACCAGTGTGAGAAGGAGGGAAGTCAGAGGTTATTGTAGCAGGGTGAGGTCAGATATAAGACAGGCAGGGAAGAAAACAGCTGCCTTTTGTTTTCGTTTACAAATATGAAATAAGCTTTTTAAATTCAGAAGTCATCATAAAGAACTGACTTTATGACTTGGATAGAGTCTCCTGACTATTTTATGTCACAGATTCCTTGATTGCAATTCAAAGACTGTGGCAGAATCTGGATTTTATTCTGAGATTTTAAAATTTCCCATTTTATTCTAAGATGGGAAACCTTTGGGAGATTTTAAGTTAGGAGGTCACATGATGTAAGAAGCAAGACCAATTAGATGAGCGAAAATGGTAGTTTGAAACTTGGGTATAGCTGTAGAAATGGAGAGAAGTAGGCATGGTTTAGTTATATTTTGGAGATGGTGCTCACAGGACCTGCCAATAACTTGGCTATAGAGAGGGAAAGAGATGTATTCACTTCTATATAGAATACGTTAACTATTACTTTGCAGCAAAAGCATGATCCAAAAAGTAAAATCTGGACTTCATCAAAGCTCAAACTTTCACTCTGTGCAAGTCTTTGTTAAGGGGACAAAAAGATGAGCTACAGACTTAAGAGAAAATATTTGACAATCACATATACAACAAAGAACTAGTGTCTGAAATATATTTTAAAAAGCTTTCAAAACTCAACAGTCAAAAAGAACAAAAAAATCCAATTAGAATATGGGCAAAAGACACGAAGGAACATTTCACCAGAAAAGATCCACACATGGCAAATAAACACACGAAGTGATACTCAACATTATTCACTGGGGGAATGCAAATTTCAATCAAAATGGGATCACTTTTGTGATGGATTTTTATAATTCTAGGTTGCCTGGGCATCCATTTGAAATATAAATTGGACTTTCTTGTACCAGAAGCAGGAGTCAGTCACCCCTGACATAGTTTTGAGCTTGACACTACCCCACCTCCCCCAGTTCCTCAATGTGATCGATTTGAATATGTGCTTTATACCCCTGCTCCCTCGTGACACCTTCCTGTGGTGAGCCAGAGGCTTCACTGGCCTGGCTGATCCCAGGCCCCTCCTGGGCTGTGCAGACATGCCACAGTGACTGCCTCAGTCACTGCAGGACCTCCCAGACCTTGTGCCCGCTTGCTTTAACCTCACCAATTAAAACTTCCCTTAGAAAACCTGTTTGGATAATGCCCTGGACCCAACAAAGGCCTTGGCCCCTGAGTCTTTCTCCCTCCCCTTGCCTGTGCTTCCTAACCTCTGTGTGCCTGGCATACAGGTGTACTGCATACCTCACTCCTGTAAGTAATAACATCCTTAATTCCATCTTATGTGACTCCCAATTATTAAAGGAAGGCTCTCCATCCTAAAATCCTAAATTAAAACAACTTAACACCTATCAGAATGGATAAAATAAAAAATAGAGGTGATACCAAACGCTGGCAAGAATGTGGAAGTGAGGGACCACTCACATTATTGCTGGTAAGACTATAAAATGATACAAATAACTCTGGAAAACAGTTTGGCACAAGCAACTACCATATGACCCAGCAATTGCACAGCATTCATTTATTCCAAAGAAATGAAGACTGATGTTTACATAAAAACTCATACATAAATGTTGATAGTAGTTTTATTTATAACAGCAAGAAGTGGAAACAAATGATATGTCCTTTCTTGTGTGAATGGTTTAATAAACAATGGTACATCCATAGTCTGGAATACTGTTTGGCAGTATAAAGGAAATGAACTATTGGGTGGCGCCTGTGGCTCAAAGGAGTAAGGCATTGGCCCCATATGCTGGAGGTGGCGGGTTCAAACCCAGCCATGGCCAAAAAAAAAAAAACAAAAGAAAGAAGTGAACTATTAATACATGCAGAAACCTGGATGAATCTTCAGAGAATCAAGTTGAGTGTAAAAAGATAACCCTCAAAAACATGTTGTCTTATTCCATTTTTTTTTTTTTTTTTGAGACAGAGTCTCAGTATGTCATCTTCAGTAGAGTGCCGTGGCGACACAACTCACAACAACCTCAAACTCTTGGGCTTAAGTGATTCTTTTGCCTTAGCCTCCCAAGTAGCTGGGACTATAGGCACCCGCCACAATTCCCAGCTATTTTTTGGTTGCAGTTGTTATTGTTGTTTAGCAGGCCCGGGCTAGGCTCGAACCCGCCACCTTTGGTGTATGTGGCCAGCGCCCTACTTACTGAGCCATGGGTGCAGAGCCATTATTCCATTATTTATTGACAATTTTCTTTTAATTTTCAAGAGACAGGTATCTTACTGTGTCATCTAGGCTGGAGTGCAGTGGCACAATCATAGCTTATAATAACCTTGACCTCCTGGGCTCTATTCCATTTATCTACAACTCCTAAATGACAACATTACAGAAAATGGAGAACAGATTAGTAATTGTTAAGGGTCAAGGAGAGGGTGGGACAGGAGGAAAATGAATGAGGGACTCTTGTGGTGATGGAAATTTTCTATCAATGTCAATAAACTGGTTGTGATATTGTACTAAAGGTAATTCCTGGGTTATGAGATAGGTTCTGTAGGCTTGTTCTTAAGCTGAATTTGTATGTAAGTTGGAACAGGTACATTTAACTATTACCTGTAATAACTTGTTTGTAAATTTGAGTTGTATGTAAGTCAAATATTTGTAACTCAGGACTGCTCATATAGTGTTACAAAATGTTACCATTGGGGAAACTGGGTAAAGGGCACGTGGGATCCATCTGTGTTATTTCTTATAACTGTATGTGAATCTATAATCATTTCAAAATTAAAAGGTAATTTTTTTAAAGTTAATTATTGACAGGGTTCCTACATTTATATATAGTAGAACTTCTGCAAGTTGACCACCAAAGGGACTGTAACAATTGGTCAACATAGGGAAGTAGTCAACATAAGGACCTGCTGTGCTGAAACATACATGTGGTGCATGTCCAGTCTGTGAAAATTAGGTCAACTTAAGAAGATGGTCAGTGTAGGGAGGTGCTCAACAATGCAGGTTCTACAGTGCATATATACATGTACACAGAGGGTGCCAAAAGTGTATACAAATTTTAAGAAAGGAAACAACTGTATTAAAATTGTAATATTCAAGTCACATCTGACTTCTGCAATTACAAGAGATAGAAGACATAATATACAAGCTAACAGATATTACTGGTATATATTGAGTATTACAACTTTAATACAGTTTTTTCCTTTTTTAAAAATGTGTATATACATTTTTTTACACTCTCTGTATACGCCTTTATATATAAATGAATATCTTTCACTCAAAAGCACCACAAGATTTGTTGTAAAGTTTTGTCTAGGACCCTAAGAGAGGAAATACAACATTCTAAGGTGAGGCCCAGACCTTGGTGGTTGTACTTATACAAGAAGTATAGGATAATTGGGTATAAGGTTTTAAGCTACATTACTCACTTTGAGGTCTAAAATGGTTGAGAACACCTACACTCCCCTCAAGGAGGAAAGGTAGAAGGTGATCTTTCTTCACCCTAAATCAAGAGAGGGGGCTTTAAGAGACCACTGGGAGAAGTCCAAGTCTGAGAACATGGGACTGTTTACTTCTCATTTGGGAAATCTAAAGAGCTGAATAATGGCTGGTTAGTTGCTCAGAAGGCAGAGACAAGAAGGCACAATGTGGATATTTAGAGGGGCCATAGCACAGTGGGATTTCTGGTTCCCTGACTTTCAGCAGTACAATATTGCTTCCAAACGCTGGTGGGCCAAACAATGTGGTTCTCCCACAAACCAAATGTGGACCACTCACTTAAGAAGGCCAGCGTGGAGTCGTCTTAGGTTTTATCCAAAAGAGTGACTAGCAGGGTTAAGTAGTCACTCAAGATAGAATTCAAGTAAATAAAGGAACAGAAGAAATAGAGATACATTAATTTTTTTCATTAGAACCCACAGGATGGGTAGAGTGGGTCTTGGAAAAATCTATTTAAAAGCTCAAGATAAAGAGCTACATCATGAAGACAGTACAAGTTTATTTTTTTAAATTATTTTGTATTTTTTTATAAACAGAGCCCCACTCTGTCACCAAGGCTAGAATGCAGTGGCGTCATCATATTTCCCTGCAGCCTTGAATTTCTGGGCTCAAGCAATTCTCCCACCTCAACCTCCAGCACAGCTGAGACTACACAGTTGGCCAAAATAGTATCAGTTTAGTGCGAATTTTTCCCTCATTGGATAAGAGACTTAAACCTAAGACATGAAACCATAAAGATTCTTGGAAAGAGTGCAGGGGAAACACTTGAAGAAATTGGCCTAGGAGAAAACTTTATGAGGAGGATCCTCAGGACAATTGAAGCAATACCAAAAATACAGTACTGGGATCTGATCAAACTAAAAAGATTCTGTACTGCCAAGAACACAGTAAATAAAGCAAGTAGACTGCCCTCAGAATGGGAGAGGATATTTGCAGGTTATGTTTCTGACAAAGGTCTGATAACCAGAAGCCACAGAGAACTCAAACTTATTAATAAGAAAAGAACAAGTGATCCCATTTCACTTTTGGAAAGAGACCTGAACAGAAGCTTCTCCAAAGAAGACAGGCGCATGGTCTACAGACACATGAAAAAAATGCTTCTCATCTTTAATCATCAGAGAAATGCAAATGAAAACCACTTTGAGATACCATCTAATTCCAGTAAGAGTAGCCCACATAACAAAATCCCAAAACTGCAGAAGTTGGCATGGATGTGGAGAAAAGGGAACACTTCTCCACTGCTGGTGGGAATGCAAGCTAATATGTTCATTTTGGAAAGAAGTCTGGAGAACACTCAGGGATCTAAAAATTGACCTGCCGTTGGATCCTGCAGTTCTACTAGGAGTATATCCAAAAGACCAAAAATCACTTTGCAAAAAAGATATTTACAGCAGATTGTTCATTGCAGCTCAATTCGTAATAGCCAAGTCATGGAAGAAGCCCAAGTGCCCATCGACCCATGAATATATTAGTAAATTATGGTATATGTACACCATGGAATACTATGCAGCCTTAAAAAAGATGGAGACTTTACCTCTTTTATGTTTACATGGAGGGACCTGGAACACATTCTCCTGGGTAAAGTATCTCAAGAATGGAGGAAGAAGTATCCAATGTACTCAGTAATTCTATGAAACTGACTTATATTTACTTAACATTTCTTATGAAATATAGAACACAACTATAGACCAGAATGAAGGAGAGAAATGGAGTGGGAAGAGAGAAGAGGTGGGAGGTTTGATAGAGGGAGGGTAAAAGGTGAGACTACACCTATGGAGCATTTTGCAAGGGTACAAGTCAAATCTGTTGAGTGTAGAACATAAATGTCTTAACACAATAATCAAGTAAATGAGGCAAAAGCTATGTTGATTGGTTTGATGTAACCATGTCAGATTGCATAAAAAAACCAACACATTGTACCCCACATATGCATAAATGTATTCAGGATCTATGTGTATATGACTTAATAAAAATAAAACAAAACAAAATAAAATAAAATAAAATAAAATAATAAAATAAAATAAAATAAAATAAAATAAAATAAAATAAAATAAAATAAAATAATAAAATAAAATAAAAAGAACTTTTCCCTTAAGCTCCTTCCATTAAATCCTCTCCTTCCCCACACTCCAAACCTAAGTGAGGCTACCGGCCTGATGAAGATGAAGTTGGAGCATCCCCATAAAGAAAGACAGAAGCAGCTGACCGCTTTTTCTCATGTCTAATTCCTGGGATGTTAGTGTCATGTCTGCAACTGGCCTGGAAAGGGACAGGGAGAGAAGTTGTAATTCCAATACCGAAACTAAATTTTGATCTTATATTTTGATTCTTAAAACTGAGACGAAAGCTTAAACAACTAAATAACTGTTTCTAGTATTTAATAATAACCAGAAAAAGCATGGAAGACTGCTCAAGTTTTAACCCAGAGACAGGGGAAGAGCCAGACGCACAGAAAGGGTAACAGAAGATAAAAACCTGATTTGCTTTAGGATTTTACTATGAGTCCTGCTTATTCAATATTCTGAATCAAAGGTGATCTCCCTATACATCTTAACAAGTGTTCTGAATTATACATTAGCATATATATGTCTAATCACTTTCATATACACATACATTATGTGCTTTCCCCACTAGTATTGACACAATGTTTCCAAACTATCAATTTAGACTTAGATATGGATGTGGCAGAGTTCCTTCTTCATAATATGATTATCAGTTTTCCTGAATACAGTACTATAAATGTGAAACTATGGCTTAAGTTTTGGTTTGAGATAAGTCTTGTCACGTGCAACATTCAGACTTTAGAGAAATAGTAAAAGTAGTTCAGTTGAAATTTAAGTTGGAATCCAGTTCCCAGCCAGGATGAGATGATGTCCAAATTTTTTCCATCCAGTTAAGCTTTTGAAGCTTCTATGGCTACTAGCCAAAGCTGTTTTTCTCTGCTAACTTTCTCACAATCAACACGCTTTGGTTTATTGTACATTTGACCCATTAATGAATAATAGAAAAAAACAGTAGATATAATTCAGATCAGAGAGAATTCTAAATAATCCATGACTGGCAAATAAACACTAAATCTGCATCACTCCTAAGTTATCTGATAGAAATTCCCAGAGGGGAATGCCGGGAAGCCCAGAATGAACAGAAACTTCTGTAATTTCTTTTGGATGTACTTTGTACATAATCTGAAACATATTTAGTATGTTAGCCACAACAATTTGGTTTTGTTATCTTTCTTTCAAGCATATATACAAAGACTACCTTTCATATTCAGTTGAAACTTTATTCTTTGGGGTAACAATTATGGCATTTGCATTGACTATAATAATATACCATTTACTGTGAAGATGTATACAACTAAATCCATTTTTATGGTGTTTTGGTATAAAGTAACAAAACAAATATTAGCATATTTCTGATCCAAATCTGTAGGGCAATGGCTTTCTTTCAGCAATTTTTTTTGGTGCAAAATTTACTATTTATAAATAATACTTTATAATAAAAACTGAATAATATTATATATTCAATTTCAATGTAGGTTTTATTTTTGATTCATCACAGAATGTGCTTTCTTTTTCTAATTGTTTTTACCCTTTCAAATTTAGCTGTGGAAGGGAGAAAAATTTTAATTTTGATATAAGAATTAAGTTGTAACAACAGACAAATTCGAAAGCAGTGTGATAGTACAAAGGCTGTTTAAATAAGCTACTGTACAGAAAGGCTGTTTAAATAAGCTACTTCATAGAAATTCATATTTTTTGAACACCATAGCATCAACCTCAGGGAGTATATGTTTCATAAACAATTTCATTTCTTACATAAGTATGATAACTTTATTAGACATATCCATACATGCAATTTTTAAATACAGCTATTTTACTTACCTTGACAAGTTTTTAACTCATCAGTTTCTGTGATGCATAGAGATACAGTGATCAGTTAAAGAAAATAAATTATAAAAGATAAATTTGGGATAAATTAATTTCATTTTAAAGGTATATTTCACTTTACTAAACCATTATCCTGCAAAGCTTTAAGGTAGTTGTATTAGTGTTTTTTAAATAAGAAGAAATTTACAGAAAATGTTTTCAGTTTTCAGAAATTGTACGTAAATCATAAAAAGTTCCATTAAATTCATTTCCTCCTTGTTATAAGTATTTTTAAAGGCTGTGAGTTACTTTTATCTCTTCCTTTTTTTTTTTTTTTTTTTTTTCTGAGACAGGGTCTCACTCTGTTGCCCAGGCTGGAGTGTAGTACCACTATCATAGCTCACTGCAGCCCCGAACTCCTGGACTCAAGGGATCCTCCAACCTCTTTCTCCTGAGTAGTAAGACTACAAGGGCATGCCACTATGCCTAGCTAGGTTTTTTCTTTCTTCCTTTTTTTCTTATTTTTTTGTAGAGATGGGGTCTCAATATGTCATCCAGGCTGGTCTTGAAAGCTTGCTTTTAAATGGCTCCCACCTCAGCCTCACAACATGCTGGGTTTATGGGCATAAAACACCCCACCCAGCCCCTTTCTCTCTTCTTGATGATGTAAGTGCTTTCAAAATGTAGTAGACTTTTTTTTTTTTTTTCAAATTTATAATTCCGTTCAGATAGAATGAATTAAAAGAAATTTTGATTAGTCCACTTGGGGGATTTTGTTGTAGTTATATTTCCCTGAAACCGTTATTTTGATCTCAGAGATAAGGCAGAACTTTTCAAGAAAGCACACAAAATAAAATGAGTGTCAGAATTTGCTGGTAAGTTCTGCTTTGTTTCTTCCAGTGCCTTTAAAGAATAGATGCTCAGTAGATGCTTATTGATAAACCTGCTGGTTGAGGCTAATTCTTTTTGAATTTTGTTGGAAAGACTGACTGAAATAGCTATTTGGGGGAGGAACTGGGAAGGGTGCTTACCATTTCACCTCATTCTTGGAGCTTCAGTTATAATCATTAAATACAGATGATTTCCTAGCTCATAAATTCATTGTGCTCAACAGGACAACTGTTAAGATCTAGTGTACATGTGGCATGAGAGAATATCAAGCCCCATGTGTCAAATACATGAACTGCTAGGAAAGAAGAATGAAGATTACCTTTCTCATCACTTGTCAATAGGTTTTTTTAAGGGTATGATGATTATAAAAAATAATTGATTTTCTGCAGAGTAAAGTAAAAAGAGATATATTTCACAGTCTGTCACATCAATATCAAATGGAAATGCGAAGATTTGAATGTTTGACTTATTTGGGAAGAATGCACAAAATATTCCTATTGTTTTTTACAAATGACCAAAACTGGGGAATAAGTTAAGAATGGGAAAATGAAAAGAATAAAATAATACAAAAATTATAAGTAATGTCAATACATTTAACTGAATAGATATTATATTAAAGAAAATATTTAAAGGTTGACTAGTGTAACATTAGTTTGTTGTATTAACTAGGAAAATTCAGTTCTGCTGTAGAGTACAGAATGGGATGGATGAGTCCCATAGAGTGTGTTAAATACAAGTAATGAGTAAGCAAGTCGCTTGTGAGACATAGGTAAAGTTTACAAGATGCTAAATACAAGGTGGGCACCAAGTCCCATATACATACAAAAGCCTAATAACCAAAATCTACAGAGAACTAGAACTAATGAAGAGCAAACGACAATCCCATTTATCACTGGGCAAAAGACATGAACGTAACTTTTTCCCAAGAAGACAGACAAATGATTCACACGTGAAAAAATGGTCATGAGCCCTAGTCAGAGAAATGCAAATCAAAACCACCTTGAGATATCACCTGATTCCAGCAAGAATCACAAAGTCCTCAAACTGCAGATGCTGGCATAGGTGTGGAGAGAAGGGAATACTTATATACTGTAGGTGGGATTGCAGACTAATACAGACTCCTTGGGAGAAGTACGGAGAATCCTCAAAGAGCTAAAAAGAGACCTTCTATTTGATCCCACAATCCCATTACTAGTTATCGCCCCAGAAGGAAAAAAAAAATCATTTTTCCCTAAGGACATTTGCAGAAGAGTGTTTATTGCAGCTCAATTCATAATTACAAAGGTGAGGAAACAACCCAAGTGTCCATCAACCCATAGATGAATACATAAACTGTTTTATATGTATACCATGAAATACTATTCAGCCATAAAGAAAGATGAAGACTTCACATCGTTTGTATTTACCTGGAAGAATTCAGAGAACATCCTCCTAAGTAAAACACCACAAGAATTGAAAAGCAAGCATCTCACATACTCAATACTATAAAACTAGTAGATGAACAACTCTATGGTCAAAAGAGAGAAAAACACATTTAGATTCTAGAAGGGGGGGAGGAGGAAGGAGTGTGGTGGGGTTTCACCCAACAGGCACAATGTAGGGGTATATGGCATACCTCCTGGGTGAAAGACTCACCTGCAACTTGGACTTTACCTAACAAACACAAACAATGTAACCTAATTGTATGTACCCTTATATTAATCTGAAATTTTAAAAAGGAACCTAATATACTGAATGATGTGTTAAAGCTAGATAGCCTAAATTATATGTATGATGGAACAAAGGAGAGAGTTATTTGTAGAGAGAAAGGGATGGAAAGACCATATTATCATTCCATTAGCCATCTATGATCCTATTCTGGGCCCACGTGTGCTGTACCCCTGTACACTTACAGTACCCCTGGTTGTTGGCAGGGTGAGTGACAAGAAATAGCTGTGTTCAGGTGTACTTGTTACTGTCTCTCTTTAATAGATCAAATGTGTATCTTTGGCCCTAAGCATCTTCTATTAGGTCATTTCAAAAGTTTTGTCCATTTTTATGAGTCTACTTTAAACTGTAATATCTCAGTGAATATTTATTCAATTTAATCGACATAAGTGCCATTTGAATCAGTGCACTTTTGCCAACGTAACACAAGTTGATTAATTTTGTTGGCATCAAAATTGGGTGCTCTGGATTCGATGAAGTCAACGAAGGCCGTTTTTGCTAGGTCCTGATTGGCAAAGGTTCTACTGGTGAGAAAGTTATCGAAGTGCTTGAAAAGATGGTAGTCGGTTGGCGAGAGGTCTGGGGAGTATGGTGGGTGGGGCAGAAC
>CAUYPK010005191.1:0-15548 GCA_963574355.1 Loris lydekkerianus | reverse complement strand
GGTGTTCAGACGTGTGCTATTCGGATCCCCACACCCGGCTGGATAGAAGCGTCTGTAAGGGGGATCCCCACACCCTGGGGGATAGAAGTCTGGTAAGGGGGATCCACACACCCTGGGGGACAGAAGCCTGGTTAGGGGGATCCCCACACGCTGGGGGACAGAAGTCTGGTAAGGGGGATCCCCACACCCTGAAGGATAGAAGCCTTGGTAAGGGGGATCACCACACCCTGGGGGATAGAAGCCTCGGTAAGGGGGATCCCCACACCCTGGGGTATAGAAGCCTCTGTAAGGGGGATCCCCACACCCTGGGGTATAGAAGCTCTGTAAGGGGGATCCCCACACCCTGGGGGATAGAAGCCTGGTAAGGGGGATCCCCACACACTGGGAAGGGGGCAGTTCATCAGTGGAGAGCTAGTTGGCACTCATGAGTCAGAAGTTGATTCTTCATTTTTGTTTTCTATCTCCTAATGTCCCTCTCAACACAAGGAAAGTTGATGTGAGGCCCAACATCAGGTCTCAGGAAGCATTTGTTCAGGAAATAAATAAGATTTACCATTATATGCTATTTCCTGATTACTTATTCCTTTTCTTGCTAATACCACTTTGAGGGGGTGATTACATTTTCCCATTCAGTCCAAAAATATCATTTTTCAGCTGTTTTCATATGCCAATAACTCCCTTTTATATAACAGATGCTGTTTTGCTTTTTGATATCTGTGCCTAATTTTAGTAAAATTGCTATTCATCATTAATTCTTGAAGGCCCATGGCATCTTGTGACATTTGGAGATCAATTGCTACTAGAGTCAATTATGAAAAGCTTTGTTTAATGGAGCTGTAATTTATATTGGTATTTTCTACTTTTGTAACTTACTTAGGATACCCAGGACACAGTTTTCAATCCCAATACATACAATACATGGGGAAGTCTAGATTTAGTCACAGAAAACTATTTAAAAGAAGATGTATTATTATTATTTTAGAAATGTGAAAGTTGAAAATTATTTCCTTCTCTGAGTAGAAATGGAAAAGATTCTACTGATTTTCTCATGCTTTCTCTTACACACACACGTTTTTCTTATCTTTTAAAGACACTCAGTCTGCATCATTATTAAACACTTTTCTGGGTTCACAGAATGATTCTCTCAATTACATTTGCTGTAGGGGGCAGATTATAGTCAAAGTATAATTGTTCATGGGACTTATTATGATATGAAACCCTTGTTTCTGCTAATAATTGAATTTATTTATATTTAATGAGTATTCACATTGACTAGATGTAAACTTTCAGTTGCTAAGATTTATAAATAATAGAAAACTGAAGTAGCAAGTTTTGAATATTGGGTATGTTATTTAATTCTTTTCTCAAATATATATTGACTTCTAGGCACTCCCTCAAAAACATTAATAAAACAATGTAGGAAAGAGCCAAAATAGAGTTTCTGCCTTTGAGAAATTTGTTACAGTCTAAGAGATGTGAGCAAATAAAAAAAAAAAAAAATCCTACATGATGTCTAGTGATGTAATAAATTAGATGGGCTCATGTTAGATTTGTGACATAGCTTAGATTGTCTGATTTTATTTTAATTTCAGATAAACAGCATTTCATTTTACTCTATGTCTCAAATATTCTATGGGAGAAATACTAAACATGCTGTCAATCCGAGCACATGTAGAAAACGGATTCAAAGTAAACTTTCTTAATAAGGAAGACTTCACCAAAAATATAATGTCAAGCTGGGGAAGAAGTTAGTCATGGGGATTGTAGGTAGATAGAACAGCACAGGCAATGACCTTGCTATGTTCTGAATGTGTCCCTACCCCAAATTCCTAGGTAGAAATCTTAACCTTTGAGGTTATTAAATTAGGAAGTGATGCCTTTGGGAGGTGATTAGGGTTATGTGGGCAAAGCTCTCCTTATAAACAGTCCCAAGAGACAACCCCCACCACTTTCACCATGTGCTGCCGCAGGGAAAAAGAGCATCTATGAATCAGAAAGTAGGCCCTCACCTGACACCAAGTATGTCAGGGCCTTACTCTTGAACTTCACAGCCTCCAGAACTGTGAGGAATAATTTCTGTGGTTCATCACTACCTAGTTCATGGTACTTTGCTACAGCTGCCCAAATGAACTCAGAGAGATCACAAGGCTACAAAGATGAGAGTGCATTTGGACGCCTGCAGAGTGCTCAGCAGAGCACAAGAAGGTAGAGCTGGGATGAGAGTTATACAGGGGCTCCACCATGCAGGGCCTAGTAATTATGGTAAGGACATTTTAATTTATATGCATACAACATTTTATTCTGACTTGTAGTACTGTTACATCATTTACAGCTTTTAGCTTTAACTGGGAAGGTCAGGAAAAAAACTGGAGTAAATCTTGAAAATATTACTGAGAAATAATGACTGTGTAAACAGGAAAGGTGACAGCAATGTTACAGCAGAACAGGCAGAAGGAAGAGGATGGTGCCAATTCAAGATTTATTTAAGGGTTACTATCAAAAGGATTTGTGACTGATCAGATGAGAGGAATAAAGGAGAAGGAAGAGTCCAGGATAGCACCTGGGTTTCTCACTTATTATACAAGTCATATTAAGGCTGAAATTATCTACGTTGCCTTACATATAATTGACCATTGAGCAACAAAGAGTAGGAGCACCAACCTCCCTGTGAAGTTTAAAAAAACAAGTGTATAACTTTACACTCTGTGAAATCTTAACTATTAGCCTAATGTTGCTCAGAAGCCTTACTGATAACATAAACAGTCGATTAACACGTATTTTGAATGTTTTATGCGTTACATATTGGGTTGTCACAAAAAAGTAACCTAGAAAAAGAAAACACTATTAATAAAATTACAAGGAAGAGAAAATATGTTTACTAGATGGAATTGAATCACCAGAAAGGTCTTCATCTTCATCCTCTTCACACTGAGAAGGATTAAGGAAAGGAGAAAGAACGTCGGTCTGCTGTCCCAGGCACGGCAGAGGGACAAGAGGTGAGGGAGGTGGAAGGAGAGGCAGGAAGATTTAGTGTAAATGGTGAACCAGCATCATGGATATGTCAGTGAGGCCCAGAAGAAAGATGGGCTCTGGAAATAGAGAGTGTTGTTTGTCTATAGATAAATGTTTCTCAAGGTGTAGTTCCAGATGACCTGCATTAAAATCACCCCGAGTTTCTGTTAAACTCCTGGACCATCCCTGGAACTCCTAAATCTAACTACATTACAAATACTCGGGTGGTTCTTCCACACACTGAAGTTTGATAACCTTGAAGAGAGATGATGGATGAAGGGTCTACCTGGATGGTACCACTCAGGGACAGCATCGCATGACAAGCATAAGTGGTCCAGATGATGAGGGACGCTACCATAGTAACTGAGGCCACGGGGAAACTTGGAAGGAGCCGCCAAAGAAATCTCACACACACAACACTGAAAAAACAAACAGAGGATGACGATTACTGAGGATTTCCTGACCTTCCCAGTTAAAGCTATAACAAACAGAAACAGAAAAAACAAACAGAGGATGATGATGAAGACCTTTCTGGCAACTCAATTCCATTTAGTAAACATATTTTCTCTTCCTTGTAATTTTATTAATAGTATTTTCTTTTTCTAGGTTACTTTTTTGTGACAACCCAATATGTAATGCATCAGAAACACCAAAGTCATAGAGTTTCAGATTTATGTGCTTTAAATTAAGCTGATAGAATACGCTGTATGGAAGGTGTCTGAATCTTTACTTAATTTCTAGCCTACATCATTCAGAGACTGGTTGTTTAACCCCTAATTCTCTAGTAACTGGTACCCTGGTAGGTAAGACACACACCTAAGTCTTTGGTTTAATGAATGGATGCATATTTTTGAGGCTTGATAATAACAAACTGTGCTATTTGGCATACACAATATTCTTCCAAATGGATTTTCTTCTGAGAGAGAAAATATATTTTTATATTATTAACTACTTTGTAAAATGTTCTATTAAATATCTGATGCAAATGTTTTCAATATCACATTCTGTACACACGCAGATATTCTCGTTGGAAAGATGGTTATTTTCATATACACATATTTCTCATAGCAGTTGGACTGGCTAAAACTTAAGTGTTTTCACTGAAATGAAACTATCTCTTTAACTATTATTCGATACAATAAGAAATTATTTAATAAGATGATAATATTATGCCTTTGCAATGATTTATTGCCACTCTGTGATTTCTATTGTTGTAAATGTCCACACTGAAGATAAGTGTAGCAGCATTTCAGGTATGTGTTAGATGAGTTGGCATATATAGCCTAAGGCTCTATATTTTAAAACATTTTTACCAGGATTCAATTTTTAAAGGATAAAAAAAAGGTGAAGGAAAAAGGCATAAAATGGCTGTACATATTATATCTCTGTCAGTGTGTTAATGCACCTGGCTTTTCAGCATCCACTTCAATTTTGATTCGGTCACTCAGAGCTCTTTAATTCACCACTTCCATTTTTCAATTTCCGCATGCCTTTCCACTGCCCAGTGAAAGTTTAATTTGTATTTATCTCCATTACTTAACACACAAAATTATACCATACAACAGTGATGTAAGTACGTGTATAAGGAAGCTATAAAAGTATTGAAATAAAATATTTTAGATGTCACGAGAAAAGGCCTCCTTTACTGGGAAGGAATATTCATGTAAATGAAACTTTCCTATATATTAGTATTTCAGGCAAAAGAAATGACTTTCCCCCCTCAGGTGAAAAGTCTGAATCTGCATTTAAATAGAAAGATGAATTCTAATTCAGATTTCAGCTACTGGAATCAACAAAAAAAGAAATCAGGTGTAGGTTGAAAAGTGGGTTTTCAAGTCGTATTGAATTATGTATACCTCAATATTTAGATCAAATTAAATGCATAAGATTAATTTCCTCCAATGAAATTCCTAGTCCGCCTCTAATTTAGTCTTAAAAATTCCAAGGAATGAAATAGTGAAAAATATTTATTCTACTCTCACTTTTATACATTTATTTTAGATTCTAGGGTACAAACAAGAACATTGAGTCTTTTGAAATTACCTCATAGAGGAATCCTGATTTCATGCATAATTTTTCATAAGACTTTCAAAGCTTCTAGAACCTTGTAAAATAATAATGGAAAACTATGTGATGAGTCTCATCCCGTAAGGTGCCATTTCTGTTTATGTCATCTATGCGCTGCTTCAAATTCAAACTAGCTGTCAATCAATTTAGAAATTATCCTTAACTTGTAACATTTCTCCAAGTGCGTGCGCTCTAAGAGAGCTGAACGAATGTCTATCATTTTAGGGTGTTTACTTATTATTGTTGATAATTTCTTTAGCTATACATAAGCTTTTCATTTGTTTGTTTGTTTCAATAGATTTAGTATATACAAATGGTTTTTTGTTAAAACATTGTATGGTTCTGACATCAGGGCTTTATTGTACTTATCACCCGAATAGTGTACATTGCACTCAATTGGCTACTGTCCGTCCCTCGTTGCCCTCCAGCCTCCTCTGCTTGAGTCTTCAGCGTCCCTTGTATGTTCCCATTGCTCACCTCTGACTTGTGAATGTGAACGTGTGCTATTTGTTTTTCCCATTCCTGAGATACTTCACTTAGGATAATGACCTTTCTATCCATGTTGCTGCAAAATACTTTACTTCTTTACTTCTTAATGCTGCACAAAACTCCAGCCATTGTGTGTTTATATGTGTGTGTGTGTACATGTGTGTACGTGAGTGTATATGGGTGCATGTACTTCACATTTTCTTTATCCACTCATCAGTTTGTGAGCACTTGTGTTGATTCCATGTTTTTGTGGTTTTGAATTGTGCTCTGATAAACATGTGAGTTCAGGTGTGTTTTTTGCATAATGACTTCTTTTCCTTTGGATGGATGCCCGTTAATGGAATTGCTGCATTGAATGGTATGCTTCCTTTTGGTTCTTTGAGAAATCTCCATAAGGTTCTCCACAGGAGTTGTAATAATTTATATTTCCATCAAGGTGTTTCCTTTTCCCCACATCCACATGGGTCTCTGCTGTTCTCTGACTTTTTGATAATGACCATTCTGAAAGGTATAAGGTGGTATCACATAGTGGTTTCAATTTGCATTTCCCTAATGATTAGTGATGTTGAGCATATTGTCATATGGTTCTTGGCCATTTACATATCTTCTTTTGAAAAATATTCATACCTTTTCCCCATTGTTTAGTGGAGTTATCTTTTTTATTGCTGACTTGCTTAAATTCAATATAGAATCTGGATATTAGACTTTTGTTGGATGTACAGTTTGTGGACACTTTCTCCCGTTCTATAAGGTGTTTACTACTAAATATTGTTGATGATTTATTTTGATGATTAAAATGATTTATTTTAATGATTAAAATTATTGTTGATGATTAAAAGCTATACAAAAGCTTTTCAATTTAAATACATTTCATTATATTTGTTTTTGTTGTATTTGCCTTGGGGGGCTTATTCACAAATTCTTTAGCTAGGCCAATAGCCAGAGAGTTTCATAGGTTTTTGTAGAGCATTCTGTGATGACAGGTGTCACGTCTAGCTCTTTAATCTATCTTGGGTTAATTTTCATATATGGTGAACGATAGGAATTTGACTTCATTCTGATGCATGTGGCTCTCCCATTGACCCAGCACCACTTATTGAATAGGACATCTTTGCTTTGGTGCCTTTTTTATTTGCTTTTTCAAATATCAGTTGGTTGTAGGTAGAAGGTTTTATTTCTGGTTCTCCACTCCATCCCATCTGTCCATGTGTTCACACCTATGCAGGTGCTGTGCTGTTTGGATTACTGTAGCCTTGGACTGGAACTTGAAGTCGAGTCATGTGATGCCTTCAGTTTTGGGGGTTTTTTTTGTTTTGTTTTTTTTTTTTTTTTTGGCTTAACATTGTTTTGACTATTCATATCTTTTTTTATTCCATATGAAATTTATAAATTTTTTCCTAATTCTGTGGAAAATGACATTTAGTATTTTTATGCCCATTGAAGTGAATCTGTAAGTAACTTCACGCAGTGTGGACATTTTAACAATATCAATTCTTCCAATTCATGAGCACGGAGTGGTGCTTTTCCATTCATTTGTTTCACCTGCTTTTTCTTTCATCAGTGTGCTGTAGTCGTCCCTATAGAGATTTTTCACACCGGGGTCAAGTATATTCCTAGGGATAGATTTTTGCAGCTATTGCAAGTGGTGTTAAGTTCTTGAGTTGATTCTTAGGTTAGGTATTGTTTGAATACAGAAATGTTACTGATTTGTGTGCATTTATAATCTGAGACTTTACTAAATTCACTTATCAATTCTAGGAGCCTTTTGGAAAAGCTTTTAGGGTTTTTAAATATACAATCATGTCACTGGCACAAGAGGATTCTTGGGATCCTCTTTCCTACTTTTGTAGCCTTTATTTCTTTCTCTTGCCTGATTGCTCTGGTTGGGACTTCAGTTACTATGCTAAACAGAAGTGGTAAAAGTGGGTATCCTTCTCTTGTTCCAGTTTTTAGGGAGAAAGCTTTCAACTTTCAACCATGCTGTATGATGCTGGCTGTGGGTATATTACATATGGCTCTTACTAATGTGATATATGTTTCTTCTATGCCTAGTTTTTTGAGGGCTTTACCAGGAAGGTGTGCTGGATTTTATTGAATGTTTTTTTCTGAATCTCTTGGTATGATTACATTGTATTGTTTTTAATTTTGTTTGTGGCACATCACATTTATTTATCTATGTAGAACCACTTTGTGGCCCTGGGATGATGTCTCTAGTCAACCATCTTGCCTGAGATCAATCTATTTTTTTTTTTTTAACCACCTGATTTCTTGAGCCCCAAGGAGAATTCAGTGTATCACAAGTACTCTATATGATTGGCTAAATGAATCAATTGAGTTTCTCAAAATTTTTACAGATATTCTCCAGAAAATCCAGCTCAGAATTTTCCCAGAGTAAAAAATATTTAAGATAAGGTTGACTGTAGTAATTCACAATGTATTGTAAAGTCCAAAGTAGAACAGGGCTCTGAAAAAATAGTTGATTGACTACTTGCCTGTCCCCCCTAGAAGAATTTCAAGTGCTGTCAGAGCAGGGACTACGTTTTCTTAAACTCCATACTGTCTGCTTCTAGTACAAAGTGCGGAACACAGAGTGTAGTGCTGGGCATTTCCTAACTGAATAATGTTTGGCATTAGTGACTGACTTTCTGAAGTTGCACCTTCATAGCAATACATCATACACGACTGTGCTTCCACAATCTATGCGATTCTCCCTTCTATGAAGGTCTGCTCCTTTGCTCTGCGCTTGTATTTTGCTTTTTGTTTTATTTTGTTTTTCCTAATCATGCCACTTCATCCTTACATCTTTGGCAGGGATTATCTTTAAATTCTATTCTCCATTTTCATGATGTAGCTTTGTGGAAAGGGACCACGTTTTCTAGCCTCACTTGCATCTTTTAGGCACAGTTACTTGTTCACAGTGATGGAGTAGGGGGGACACAGTGCTGCATATTAGACAAAGCAGTCATAAATGGGTGTCTGACCCACTGTGTGTTCCCTGTCTGTAGGCTGTCCTGAGCCATAGCTGATATGATCCACCTATCAGAAAATGCTACATATGTTTTATGTGTTCAAGAAACAAATGTTTATTGTGCAAAGTCATTATTGTTGTTATAGTAGCAACTAGTATTCCTTAACTAATAATGTCCTATCTAAGGAGAAGTTTCCTCAGTCCTGCCTATCAAAGGAGATTTAACCATGCGAATCAAGAAAATCCCTGACTAGAGAATTAATCTACCAGGCCAATGCTTGTAGATCAAAGACTCACATCATTTGGAAAGAAGGCTAGTGTGCAGGAGTGAAAAGAATGTTTTAACTTTAAGCTGCTTTGTGTGGGGGCAGTTAGAGACTACAGACAGTATGCACAGGTTCTTAAAGTGTCTTCTTAGAAGGGCTAATATGATTATTAGACTCATTTTATGTTTTGTTGAGGAATGCAAGTTTGAGTCTGAACTGACTAGCTCAGTGAAATCCAAAGAAAACATGCCGCCCCCAGCAGTCCTTCCCAAACTGACCCTGTATGGCAAGCAATGTCCATAGAGATTACATCCTGAGCAAATATTTCACTACCATGTTGAAGGTGTGCCAAATATTTTGGCCTGTCAAAACACATATATGTTTAAGTTTGGCATTAGTGGTGTTATTTTTATGCTATGTCTATTAAAATACTATTATATATACACATAAGTGCATATAAAAACCAAATTTGTAATCAGCAGATAGCATATTTTCTGGAACACAGTGGGTTATGAAATGTATTTTCACTGAATAATGAAAACATTTTCACCACTACATACTGGCTCATCTGTTCCAGTATGGAGGGTTCCCATTCCAGACCTTGCTACCATCCCTATGGCCTCATTATATGTATCTACAAAGGCCTTATATAAGTATCAAAATTATTGTTCAGTCTAAATTAGACCACATATTATTCTTCAACCCAGAGAATAATTATGGTTCATTTTAGCATCAGTGTGATAGAACTCTGGAATGCCTTTTTCTAAGAGCTGATCCCTTAGTAGTTATACAATAAGCACATAAAATAATTTTATCACTGTTTTTAAGACATGAAAATTTAATTAAGCATTCCCAGGCATGCTGAGTTTAACCGTATACTCTAATGTAGGCATAGTAATATGACTAGTCACCTTAATAATTGCCTAGTGATTGCCAAGCATTATTTCAGGGACTATAATATATTACCTGGGATCAAGTTTCAGATAAGTAAAGCAACATGTCCACATCACAGAAGTTAAGTTAAATTTAAAATAAATTTCTATTTGACTTTAGAATGATTTATTTTCTCACAACTGAATGCTTCCTTTCCTTGAAGCCATTGACCAATTTCAATGTAGTCTACTGAAGCTAACAAAGATATGAACTTCCTTCTTCTGAGAGCCCAAAACATTGGTCCAATTTGGTTGTAATTGAGAGATAAATCTAACCAAGGATACCTAGGCAAAAAAGTTACCAGTATGGGGACAGCAGTGAACTAAACTAGTAATGCCATTGCCTAAATTTGCCCTGTAGGGCTTAATGCAAAGATTCCCCTGAGCACTGTGTAATCTATTGCTGAAACTTAATGGTGTCTCATATTGAATCACGTCCTTCAGTGTCTCATTTTCATGGTCCAGATTGTATGATTGTCAAATACAATTTAATATCCATGGCCTGTGTAGTTTTAACTAGTATTCAATTCATCACACGGCTACTAACCATCACCCACTCTGGGAGGCAGGGGTGGGGAAGATTCCAGTTGCTGCTTCTATTGTTAGTGATGCAGCCTGGGCCTGGAGCTCCTTTGCTTATACTTCCTGTGAACTTTCTCATTTCATAATCATCCTCCACTGAGGAGAGGTCATAGGAAGAGTGATTTCAATAGATAATAGCATTGGTGATAATAAATTTGTTTCAATCCTCAATCTTTATTATATTTGTTACTATATTTTAATTAAATGAAAACGGACTGAAGTACCCACGTTCACAACTGAACAAAAAAAGCAAAGCAAAAATACAACTTAGAGTAAATAGAGGGTGTTATTTCCCTGAAACAGCAAATTGCAAGAAGAACCAGTATCATACAGGACTTAAGTCCATTGTCTTTAGTGCAGGAGACAGGTCTTACTCACTGTCCCAGCTCCCATTCTTGTTATGCATTAGAAAATTGTATATTTTCCCAGTTTCTTCATCTTAAAATAAGAATAATAATACTTTCCTCATGGTGTTTACTGATATTCAAATGAGGTCATTTAGGTGCCTGGTATACTACATGCTACCTTACAAACTGTCATTATATTTTAGCCACAATTACTTTTATTTACTGAATATTATCTATGGACTTACAGTTAAACTGTATGATCAAATGATCTACGTGTTTGAAATATGTCTGTAAAACCCACAGTCCTTTCTCCATAGGTGCTAACATGTGGATGTGTGCGTACAAATACAGCAATGAAAATCATCTAGGTTTGTGCTGTGGGTTTTATTGTATAAACTCATTTCTATAAATTTGCATGATTTTTCGAATTTCTCTTCTGTAGAAAATGAGAAATGAACATGTATGTACATAGTGACTTATGCTAAAATAGAAAGGCTACTGGCAAGATCGCCAGCTCCACTTTGCCACCAAGTTGCTCTGATTATAGAGTGGGTTATTTCACCTTGCTAAGCCCATTTCTTCCTCTAAAAATGGAAATCAAAGAAATATTTTCTTCAAAATTTGGCTTAAATAAAGCAAACACTGATGTGAATGATTTTAAAGTGTTTTCCGAATATGAAGTGTCACATAATCCTGACATCAAAAACAGCTTTGAAAAGTGTATGGGGCTATTTCTAAATGCTATTTGTACAGTGATTATCAGAAAAAGCAAGTTGATTGATTTATAGATTGATTAATCACTTTATTCTATTAATCTGTAAAAGGGAAAATATTATCTTGTATCTCACCTGAAAGAAACCTACATCCAATTCTCCTCACTGTAGAGTGGAAACGTGTGCTTATGTTAAAGTGCCTCATTTATAGGAGAAAATAGCTCCCTGCCGAAAAAGAGAAATGTAACATAATTACTCCAGACTGGGAAGCCTTCTATTAGTTTATTCAATGACATTCCCGAATGGTGCTGGGCGAATTTGACATGAAACATTCTTGTTAGAAAAAGAATCTTTTGGCATATGTACAATATAGACACAGAAGAAAAATATGAGGATTGGAAATGAACCCACAGTTTAACAGTGACAAACTACTTGCCACATCAATTCCTTCGATTTCAAGCCTTCACTTCTTTTTTTGGTTATGACTGAGAGGTGCACACTAGCACAGCATCACCAGAAAGTAACACAGTCAGTCTCTTGTACGAGAGCTCCAGCTGGTTCCCTGTCTCAGATGGGCAACAGGACAGCACCTCATTAGGCAGGGGGCAGGGGAGATCCGGAAGGCTCAGAACGAGGAAATGACCCAACACCGAGAGTGCAGCAGTATCAGCGTAAGTGTCAGTGGGTTTGTGAAGAATATGGTGACAATTGTCAGAGGCAGAAAAATAGTAAGTGCATTGACAGGAGGTTCACACAGCTTTCCTGGTAAGCTTCCTGGGTTGTTCACACAGAGGTTCATAGCTCATAGGTTCCCATGTAGGGACACTGCTTCTTTATGGAGACAGTACAACTATTTAGAACTTTATTATTCTATTATTTTTTAATATTTCAGATTAATATGAGGGTACAAACAATGAGGTTACAGTGTTTCTATTTGTTAGGTAAGGGCTCTGTGGTAGTTTTGTTCTGCACCCAGGAGATGTGCCGTCTCTCCCCACATTGTGCCCGGTAAGTAGGAGCACACCAACCCCCCTTTCCTGGCAGTCTCCTCCCCTCCTACCCCAGCTTGAATTGAACTGAGTTTTTCTCTCGTGTGAGTGTGTATTAGATCCTCCACTAGCTTCATATCAGTACCGACTACAATGGATGCTTGCATTTCCATTCTTCTGATACTTTAGCAAAGAGAGATACTTTCTACTAAAGAGGATGTTCTCCAAGTCTATCCCAGTTAATTCAAAAAATAGTTAACGTTTTAGATTGGAAGGTTATGCAGCCATTGATCTAAATATGGTTTTATCTCTTTTAATTGTGATTTTTTGCAATTCAGTTAACTTTCTCTGGTCATGTTTTCTGTGTAAGTTAGAAAAGTTAAGTCAATAGCTTACTTAAAAACTCCTACAGTGTCTCATAATCTCTCCTGACTAATAATAGAAGTCTAAATTTTTATCATGTCTTACCAGACCCCATGAGATCTGGGTCCTGCTTATCTACCTGACCTCATTCCATAACATTTCCAGCACAAACTCAAACCTATAAGAAGCTCTTCCTATACCTCACTGGGACACTTCCGGAGTTCCTCTGGGTTTTATTCCCTCTTGATGCAATGGGTTTTGTTTGAACATGAGCATCTTTCTGGTAGTGTAATGTGGGTGGACTTCAACAGTCATGGAAAGTCTATCCAAATTCCGCCCAGCCACCCGTTCCTATAGACTAGGATATCCAGCTCAGTAATGCTGTGCCAGCTGACACTTTCTAAGAATCCATTCCTGTTCAAGGTCAAATTATATGAGATATAAGACAAGTTTGTACTGAATCTGATCACATTGTATTTTTACCTAATAACATTTGACTTTTAATATGTCTCTTACTATTTGATAGTACAGTTTCTTGAGTCATATCTGTCTATTACAAAAAGTCAGTGATGAGGGAAGACACACAGCCAGTGAGCCTGTCTGACAGCCGGCCTCAACGTCAGAGGATCGCATTAGCTAATGTAATTCCAACAGACTAAGCACTTGAGTCAACTTTCAAAACCTTATGAGAATGCTCCTCAAACTTGCCGTTGTGTTTTGCGAATTCATAAATACATCTCACCAGGTAGGGTGATTTCACTTTGATGAAAGGCTTTCAAATTAAAATGAACAATTCTGATCTTTTAATTTTATTTTTTATTTATTATTAAATCATAGCTGTGTACACTAATGCAATCAGGGGGAACCATACACTGGTTTTATAGACCGTTAGACATATTTTCATCACACTGGTTAACACAGCCTTCCTGGCATTTTCATAGTTATTATGTTGAGAGATTTACATTCTACATTTAGTAAGTTTGACATATGCCCTTGTAAGATGCACCATAGGTGTGGTCCCACCAATGCACCCTCTGGATCTTTTAAATTTAAACAGAAATATTCACTTGGGAATAGTCTTAAAACATAAAGGGATAATATCTTGGCTATTTAATTGCCACATCCTTAGTTGTGATGAGGAGACTTTCATCTAACACCTGAACTACGATCCTGCTTCTCCCTATAGAGTGATGCAAAAACAGGCACATTCCTTTCTACCTTTCCTATTCATATCCCTCCTTTCCTTTACTTCCTCCATCTCCAACCACAAATTGAATTCAACTTCCTTGGGCTTTTTACTCATTCTTTTCTCTTTCTACTGAAACCTTCATTAAAAATTTAAGTTGCTCATGAAGGAGATTCCTAGTTCAGGGACTTAACACCCTAATTCTGTATGTAGCTTTGTGGTGGTGTTGAGGACTTCTCAGATCCTTGGGCCGAAAGAAAAAAAAAATATGGAAACATTGACACTTGTCCTAGATACATACATGTAAGACCACCATGACCTCCGTCAAGTAGAACATCTTGGGGTGGAGCCAGGAAATGCAAAAACTGGCTTGGAAAAGCCCAATTTTAGCCTCTGAGAAGGACTTAAAAATTAATGCCACAAACTTTAATGAAATTGGTTATCTGAGGGTACTGAAACTGGGACGATCCATCTTAGAGAATACATCTTAGCTCTTGCCAAGTAAATTAGACTTTGGTTCAAGCTTGAAAACAACAAAATGGTAAAATCACAGGAGAATTTAGAGACAGATGAATCAGTTTATTTATTTATTTATTTATTTAATTTTTTTGGTAGAGACAGAGTCTCACTTTATCACCCTGGTAGAGTGCCATGGCGTCACACAGCTCACAGCAACCTCCAACTCCTGGGCTTGAGCGATTCTCTTGCCTCAGCCTCCCAAGTAGCTAGGGCTATAGGTGCCCACCACAATGCCCGGCTATTTTTTTTGTTGTTGTTATTGCAGTTTGGCCGGGGCCAGGTTTGAACCTGCCACCCTCGGCATATGGGGCCGACACCCTACCAGCTGAGCCACAGGCGCCGCCCGAATCAGTTTCTTTATTCGATATTATCCCTTAACATTGACGTGTCCACCATCCTCTTCTCTGCTTCGTACATGGCCAATCTCTATGTAAACAAAAGATTGGATGGCAGATCCTTCTACTATATAAACTCTAGCCTTGGGCTGAATTCACTGAACAAAATTTACACAGAAAAAGAAAACCCTCAGACTAAACTTATAGATTTAAAAATAAAGCAAATACATGTAGGATTGCCACAGCCTGAAGAAGCAATGAAAAATCCCCTGTTTAACAAAACCTTTGTGATTTAGTAAGTAAAAGGATAACTAGAATATCAAACACTCTTTCCTGCTAAAAATGAGGAAAAAACCTAAAATGCGAGTGTTGTGAAAAGAACACAAAGGCAGACTCTAGCACCCAATTTCCAGCGATTCTGTTAAACCATCAACGAGAACCAGCTCCAGTAGTCGGGGACAGACTTTCTACATGGCATGAGTGATATTCTCTAGGCTGTATATCTTACTGTTAACTTTATTCCTCTCAATCAGCCTATTGAATGTTTAGAATTTTCAAATACTCCTCACACTCTTACCTTCACCCAACGTCCAGCAATAACTCTCAACCCTCTTTTTTTTTTTTTTTTTTTTGGAGTTGATTGTCTAAATCATGATTTCCCAAGGTCAACCTGTATCAGAAGGATTTGGGGCCTGCTGCAGTAGCTTACGTTTATAATCCTAGCACTCTGGAAGGTGGAGATAGGTGGATTGCTTGAACTCAGGAGTTTGAGACCAGCCG
>CAUYPK010005190.1:0-51106 GCA_963574355.1 Loris lydekkerianus | reverse complement strand
AAGGGATCCCATCGCAGGCTGGGCAAGGGATATGAAGAGAAACTTCTCCGAAGAAGACAGGCGCGCGGCCTTCAGACATATGTAAAAATGCTCATCATCTTTAATCATCAGAGAAATGCGAATCAAAACTACTTTGAGATATCATCTAACTCCAGTGAGACTAGCCTATATCACAAAATCCCAAGACCAGAGATGTTGGCGTGGATGTGGAGAAAAGGGAACACTTTTACACTGCTGGTGGGAATGTAAATTAATACATTCTTTTTGGAAAGATATATGGAGAACACTTAAAGATCTAAAAATAGACCTACTATTCAATCCTGTAATTCCTCTACTGGGCCAGAAGACCAAAAATCATATCATAACAAAGATATTTGTACCAGAATATTTATTGCAGCCCTATTCACAATTGCTAAGTCATGGAAAAAACCCAAGTACCCATTGATCCATGAATGGATTAATAAATTGTAGTATATGTACACCATGGAATATTATGCAGCCTTAAAGAAAGATGGAGACTTTGCCTCCTTTATGTTTACATGGATGGAGCTGGAACATATTCTTCTTAGTAAAGAATCTCAAGAATGGAAGAAAAAGTATCCAATGTACTCACCCCTACTATGAAACTAATTTAGGGCTTTCACATGAATGCTATAACGCAGTTGCAACTTAGGAATAGGGGGAAGGGAGAAAGGGGGGGGAGGGAGGGAGGAGGTGGGTGGAGGGAGGGGATTGGTGAGAAAACACTTGCGGTGCATCTTACAAGGGTATATGTGAAACTTAGTAAATGTGGAATGTAAATGTCTTAACACAATAACTGGGAAATTGCCAGGAAGGCTGTGTTAACCAGTGTGATGTAAATGTGTCAACCGGTCTGTGAAATTAGTGTATGATGCCCCATGATCATATCAATGTACACAGCTATGATTTAATAAAAAAAAAAAAAAAAAATGGGTACAGGTGAAACTTACTAAATGCAGAATACAATAACTAAGAAAATGCCATGAAGGCTATGTTCAACAGTTTGATGAAAATATTTCAGATTGTATATGAAAGCAGCACGTTGTACCCCTTGACTGCACTAATGTACACAGTTATGATTTAATAATAAAAAAAAAAAAACAGCATGGTATTGACATAAAAATAGAGGCATAGATCTCTGGAACAGAATAGAGAATGTGGAGATGAAACCAGTCTCATATAGCCATCTAATTTTTAACAAAGCAGGCAAAAGCATTCACGGAGGGAAAAAAATATCTATGTGATAAATGGTGCTGAGAAAAGTAGTATTCCATGGTATACGTATACCAGTTTATTAATCCAGTCATGTGTTGATGGGCACTTGTGTTCGCTCATATAAGCAAATGAAACTAGAGTCACAACAATCACCACTTGCAAAAGTTAACTCCTGATAGATAAAAAACCTAAATCTAAGACACAAAAAAATAAAAATTCTAGAAGGTAGTGTGGGAAAAACTCTTGATCTTACCAGCCTAGGGAAAGAATTTATGAAGAAGACCCCACTGGCAATTACAGCAGCAACAAAAACAAATAAATAGAACTTGATCAAATTAAGAAGTTTTTGGACAGCCAAGGACACAATCCACAAAGCAAAAAGACAACTTTCAAAATGGGAGAAGATATTTGCCTGCTAAGAATCTACAATGAATTCAAATGTATCAACAATGAAAGCTCAATCAACCCCATTAAAAACTGAGCAAGAGACATGAATAGAAACTTTTCTGAGGACAGAAAGGTGGCCAACGGACACATGAAAAAGTTCTCAGCATCCCTAATTATCAGAGAAATGCAAATCAATACCACTTTCAGATATCACCTAACCCCACCCAGTGAGAATGGGCCACATCACAAAGTCCCAAAGCAACAGTTGCTGGCATGAATGTAGAGAGAAGGGAACACTCATGCACTGTTGGTGGGACTGCAAACTAGTACAGTCTCCATGGAAAGAAGTGTGGAGATTCCTCAAAGAACTAAAATTAGACCTACCATTTGACCCTTCAATACCACTACTAGGCATTTACCCAAACAAAGAGAAGACATTTTAGGGACATTTGCAGTGGAATGTTCATAGCTGCTCAGTTCACAATCGCAAAATGTGTAAACAACCCAAGTGCCCATCAACACATGAATGGATTAATAAACTGGTATAAGTATACCATGGAATACTACTCATCCCTAAAAAAAGATGGAAACTTTGCATCCTTTGTAACAACCTGGATAGATTTGGAAAACATTCTCCTAAGTATCACAAAACAAGCATCACATGTACTCATTGCCAGTTTGAAACTAGGAGACTTAACAATCACAGACCCAAAGCACAGAAAATCTCAATTAAATTCAAGAAGGGGGTGGAGAAGGGTTCCCATAACTTCCCACCCTAAGGGTACAATGCAAGGATATATGGTGTACTCTTTGGGTGTAGGACACAACTAAAACTGAATTTTACCGTCATTAGTAAATTATGTAACCTAATGCTGTGTACCTTCATTTTTTTTTTTTTTTTTTTTTTTGAGGGTCACTTTGTCACCCTCAGTAGAGTGCTATGGCATCATAGCTCATAGCAACCTCAAACTCTTGGGCTCCAGCAATCCTCTTGCCTCAGCCTCCCAAGTAGCTGGGACTACAGGCGCCTGCCACACACCTGGCTATTTTTAGAGATAGGGCCTCACTCTTGCTCAGGCTAGTTTCAAACTCCTGACCTCAAGCAATCAACCCACCTCAGCCTCCCAGAATGCTAGGATTACAGATTATAGCCACACCTGGCTATACCTTCATAGTAGTCAGAAATTTTTTTTAATGGGAACAAAATAACCTTCCATAAAACTGGAGAATACAGAGTAAACCTTCATATAAGCTATAGACTTTAGTTAGTAATTTATTGGTTCATCATATGTACCACACTAATAAGGTACCCTTTGGCCCTCCATATTCATGGGTTCTGTATCTGTGGATTCAACCGACCATGGATTGAAAATATTTGGGGCAAAGAAATTCTACAGGATTCTCAAGTATCCAATTTCTCTACCACCCACATACTCCCCAGCTCTTATTTATTTGGGGCAGGAAAGAGATTGATGGATTACTTATAATTATCCCTACAATTTTAAAAGAAAAAAACAGATATGAACTGTTTGACAATTTTTTTTATCTATTTTAGGTTACATAAAATAATTAATGTAGTTTTGTCCAATGTAGGATCAGAAAGGGTTAATTTGCCAGGCATTGACTACTATGTTGAATCCATCTGAATGAAGTGATGGGTAGGTGTTATATTAGGTATTATAAGAAATGCTCAGCACCTGTGGCTCAAGTGGCTAAGGTGCCAGCCACGTACACCTGAGCAGGCAGGTTCGAATCCAGCCCAGGCCCACCAAACAACAATGATGGCTATAACCAAAAAATAGCCAGGCATTGTGGTGGGCACCTGTAGTCCCAGCTACTTGGGAGGCTGAGGCAGGAGAATCACTTGAGCCCAGAAGTTGGAGGTTGCTGTGAGCTGTGATGCTACAGCACTCTACCCAGGATGACAGCTTGAGGCTCTGTCTCAAAAAAAAAAAGAAAGAAATGTAGAGACAATATCAAGTATATGGGAGGATGTGGTAGGTTATATGCAAATACTATATCATTTTATATAAGGAACTTGAGCATCCTCAGATTTTGGTATCCAGCAAAGGTCTTGGAATCAAATCCCTCCTAGATACTGAGAGATGACTTTACATGACGTTCTTAATATTGATTCATCAAATGTACCACATTAATGTAACATGTTAATAATAGGGGATTCTCCATCCTATCTGCTTAATTTTCTATAAACCTAAAACTCTAAAAACATAGTCTATTAATTTTTTTTTTTAATTTTGAGACAGAGTCCTGCTCTGTTCCCCTGACTGGAGTACAATGGCACAATCACAGCTCACTGTAACCTCCAACTTCTGGGCTCAAGTGATCCTCCTCACTCAGCCTCTCAAAGTGCTGAAATTATAGGAGTTAGCCACTGCTTCTGGCTCTTAAAAATTATTTTTAAAAGATGATAGAAGAATAAAGGAAATTTATTCCATAATCCTGGCACCCAAAACTAACTATTAGAAAGATGTTGGTATAAATACTCCTGGACATTTTCTTTTTTTTTGTTTTTGGTTTTGGTTTTTTTGTTCGTTTGTTTTTGAGACTCACATAAAGTCTCACTATGTCACATTGGGTAGAGTACAGTGATGTCATCTTAGCTCACTGAAACCTTAAGCTTCTGAGCTCAAGCAATTCTCCTGCAAAGTAGCTGGGACTACAGGTACCTGCCACAACTTCTGACTAACTTTTTCTATTTTTAGTAGAGACAGAGATCTTGCTGATGCTCAGGCTGATATTGAACACAAGCAGGCTTCCCAGAGTGCTAGGATTACAGCCACCATGCCCTGCACACCTGGATATTTTCTGTTCATATAAATGCACACATATACAATATACACATACTCTTTATCTTCTTTTATAATAAAAATAAAGTCATAGAATTTTTTTTTTATTTTGAGACAGAGTTTCACTTTGTTGTCCTTGGCAGAGTGCCATGGCGACACAGCTCACAGCAACCTTAAACTCTTGGGCTTAAGCGATTCTCTTGCCTCAGCCTCCCAAGTAGCTGGGACTACAAGCACCTGCTACAATGCCCGGCTATTTTTCTTGTTGTTGTTGTTGCAGTTGTCATTGTTGCTTAGTTGGCCCAGGCTGCGTTCAAACCCGCCAGCCTCTGTGCATGTGGCCAGCACCATAACCACTGTGCTGTGAGCGCCAAGCCAAAGTCATAGAATATTAAGTATACACAAATTGTTTAGAATTATCACAACAACCCTGAAAGTTATGGTTTCCATTTTATAGATGAAGTAAATGAGTTGTTAAATGGCTAACCAAGGTCTGTTCCCATTGTATTTTGCTCCAAACCCTGTACTCATGCCTCATCACCTCTTTGACTTTGTCAAGTTACAAAGCAAAACCTAAAGCCTGCTTTTAATCCTGTCCTTATTTCACATGTTTACCCTTCTAAGACATACTAATCTTTCATTATCTATACTGCCTTCATGCAGCAGCCTTTACTTCATGTGATGATGTATTCTTTGAATCGTTACTTGTTGTGTAGGAAGTGATGGCCTAGCTCCTTTTTACTCCAGGGAGTTGTAGTGAGAGGCAAACAGTGCAACTCGCATACTTTTTTGGTAGTAAGGTAGCTTTCTGCCTCCTCTATAAGTAGCTCTCAGAATTCAAGTGTTCAGGAAGATTATTTCTGGTATCTGAAGGTATGGAAGGTAAGGGATAGACAACACAGATGAAAAGGTGGAAAGAAGTGCATTTATATGGGGACCTAGGGAAGGAAGGAGCCTCAGATGGGTTCAGTAGAGATATCTTGACCACTCAGAAGGGATTGTTGTATTCAGAAGCATTCAGTGAATTAATGGCAGCCAGTTCAAGCAGTGCCTGTTATGATTAGCTCACTGTTTAGGGAAACTTTAAAGTATATCTTCTCCCTGCCCCTTCTCTTGGTGCCTATAGGAAATACTCTGAGACTCCGAACAATTCTGGAAGCAATACAGAAGCACATTCATTCTTCGTCCCTTATCTTCAAACTGGCCCAAGATGCATTCAAGATTGCTACTCCCACAGACAGTAGTACTGACAGCACCCTGCTCAATGTGGCCCTGGAGCTTGGGTTACAGGTACGGAGGAAGAGTAGCAGTTCCCGTGTTAGGTTTCTGGTCTAATGATAATTGGCAAAAGATAAGGTCTCTGGGGGTACTGGGCATAGACCAAGTCTTGTCCTTTCTTTGTCCCTAGAACATAAGTTTTAGGCTAGACAAAAGGTAAGAACTTCATACACTAGGCTCCACATTTAAGTTAAGGCCAGAAGCTTTGGGCTCCCATTTTCTTTCCACTTCCCCTATGTCATACAAGGTATGGTAATAAGGACACTGTTACAGGTCATAAAAGAAGTCTCCTATCTGATTGATGGGAGGGGCGGGGAAGAAATGAAACTTGTCTATACTTATCAAGGGAGAGACCACTGTTTAAAGCAACAAAATGTATTTGTTGCATAAATGAATGGCAAGGGGAAAAGAGAACATAGCAGTTAGAATTAGCCCACTGAAAAAACTACTTTCATGCCTAGGTGATGCGGATGACCTTATCAACCCTTAACTGGAGACGCCGAGAGATGGTACGATGGTTGGTAACCTGTGCTACAGAAGTGGGTGAGTCTCCCAACTACCTTTGCCCCTAGAGGAAAGGAGTTTCTAGGCCTTACTTTTAGGACAGGACAGTGAATACTTAGAGCTTGCATATTTTGCTTCCTGATCAAAGATCAGGAGGATGATCCTTATCTAAGGATCTTAAGAAAGGATGAGGCTGCTGGTAGGAAAAGATGGCCTCTGTTCAGCCAGCCCAAGCTCTACCCTCACTGTTTGAACCACATCCTAATGTCAGCAGCACTTTGACCCTCTGATCAGAGACATGTCTGAGAGAGTGAATTTTCAGCCATCAATACTCAAGTGTTCCCTTGGGAGGTAGTGGGCCTGGTGGGTTGGTCCCAGTCCCTATCTGTACTTGTAAGAAATCCCAGATAACTTCAAGCTCAGGACTCTTTCTTTTTTTCTTTTCTTTTTTTTTTTTTTTTTTTTTTTTTTTTTTTTTTAGTAAAGACAGGAAGTCATTCTTGCTCAGGCTGGCCTCCCAGAGTGCTAAGATTACAGGCATGAGCCACCACACCTGGCCTCAGGACCCTTTCTAGAGCCCAGAGCCCCAGCACAAGACTCTAAGACTCTACCTTAGAGGCCCCACTTCAGGTAGAACCCCCTGGCAGCTCTGCAATCCTGCCTCAGGGCAGGCAAACTGTAAGCTCTGTGGCCATCCTTGTGGGGAGCTAAAAACACCTGCAGAGACCTTCAATCCTCTGACCTGGGGAAGTAAGGAATAGGAGGGAAACCCAAATAGTGTCTGGCCTTCTGGGATGTTCCCCTTGCCCTGGTTTGCCTCAGATCACCTCAAGGCTGCTGAGGAGGAGGGAGAACTCATCTCTGCAGGCCAAGTTCACTCCCAAGTGCTAACCTGGGCAGACCTGGGTCAGGACCCAGATGTCCACAGCTGAGCTCAGGCTCTCTCTGACAGGTGTGCGGGCCCTGGTGAGCATCTTGCAGAGCTGGTACACACTCTTCACCCCCACTGAGGCTACTAGTATTGTAGCTGCCACTGCAGTATCCCACACCACTATCCTGCGGCTCAGCCTTGACTATCCACAGCGGGAGGAACTGGCTAGCTGTGCTCGCACCCTGGCCCTGCAGTGTGCTATGAAGGATCCACAGAGCTGTGCTCTGTCTGCCCTCACACTTTGTGAAAAAGACCATATTGCCTTTGAGGCAGCCTACCAGATTGCCATTGACGCTGCTGCTGGTGGCATGACCCATTCACAGCTGTTCACCATTGCCCGCTACATGGAGCTCCGTGGCTACCCGCTACGTGCCTTCAAGCTGGCCTCACTGGCCATGAGCCATCTTAACCTGGCTTACAACCAGGACACCCACCCAGCCATCAATGATGTGCTCTGGGCATGTGCCCTTAGCCACTCTCTGGGCAAGAATGAGCTGGCAGCCCTTATCCCACTGGTGGTGAAGAGTGTACACTGTGCCACAGTGCTTTCAGATATCCTTCGACGCTGCACTGTGACTGCACCTGGCCTAGCCGGCATCCCAGGCCGCCGCAGCTCTGGAAAGCTCATGTCCACGGACAAAGCTCCATTGCGCCAGCTGCTGGATGCCACTATTAATGCCTATATCAATACCACACACTCACGCCTGACACACATTAGCCCCCGCCACTATGGAGAATTCATTGAGTTTCTGAGCAAGGCTCGTGAGACCTTTCTGCTGCCCCAAGATGGCCACCTGCAATTTGCCCAGTTCATCGACAACCTCAAACAGATCTACAAAGGCAAGAAAAAGCTAATGCTGCTGGTGCGAGAGCGCTTTGGTTGAGAAAGCAGACAGTTCACTGCCAGGACAGCCTGGACTCCCAGGTACCGTCAGTTCAGGCCAAGGACACTAAAACATTTGTCCACCCTGAGAGTACTCTGAGCACCGATGGCTGAGGCCAAAGGACCACAAAGCTAAAGATGGAGAGAGTTTAGCTCTAGCCAATATGCCTACCACGGCAAGCTTCTCACTACAGCCCACTGTTTCTAGAGGAGCTGGGCCCTGCAGATTGATCAGATACAACATGCCACCTCATGCCTCTGTAATCCTGTGTGTTCTGGGCATTGGCCCTCTCTCCCTTGGCAAACACTGAACACTGTTCTGTCTCAGGGATTGCTTAACCAGAGAAACAGAAGCATTTATACATTGTAAATACTATAGCATATGTGTTGCCAATTACTGTAAAGTTGTAACTATTTATAATTATGGTTCTGATTGGATGGACACTTGAAGTAGCTGTGGGTGTGGGAGAATATGCTTGTTTTCTGGAGGAGACTCAAAACCATTTCTCAGGTTTCCTTGCAGAGTGTATGCTGTTGGCAGCAGAAGAGTGGAGATGTGGCAAGGAGAAATGTGACCAGTTAGAATAAATAGACTTTGTAAAAAAACCCAGCATCTGTAGCCCCATGTGGGTGAGGGGCAGAAGACAGACCTAGACTTAGACTTTTGCCTCACAAAGCTATGAAGACACTGAAGCTCCTGCTCTTGCCTCACTTTTCAGGAGCCTGCTAAGTACCTGAGAAATAAGTGCAGGGAGAAGATGAAGGTCTGGGAACCTGCTGAGCTCAGAATATTCACCTGTTCTGGTCACCTTTGTGTTAGGGAATATCTGGTTTCATCTCTGATTATGTATGTGTGTGTACCTTTGTACATGTTTCTATGTGCCTGCCTGCCTACATGTACACATACATATTTATGTATATTTGTGTCAGTTCTATGTCTGTGTATATGTGTAAATACATGTGTGCTGGACTGTGGGTTTCTGTGTGAGTGTACATGTTTGTGTACAAGTGAAAACACTTATCTGGAAGTATACTCGTGTTTATGCATGTTCAGTGTGTATGTGTATCTGAGTACACGAATGCTTGTGTATAAATGTTTATGTCTGTATGTCTGCTAGCCACGTATCTGTATGTCTTTATGTGTGTGACTGAGTGTATTTCTACAGGTAGGTGTGTCTGTGTATTCGTGTTTGAGGAGCTGCATGAATGTGTCCCATCTCTTTTTGCCAGATCTCTCTTCCCCATTTCTTAGTAGCTAAACATTTGTCCCCATCTCTGTGCCTCCTCTCTTCACGAAACAAGCTTTTAAGCACCAGTTTCCCTCTGCCCTGAGATTGGCTACATCAGCTCCACAGTTCTCTTCTGAGCACATACTTGCTTTCTTCCCTTGCCTTTCTACCTCAAACTTTTTCTGCTTGCTCTCTGGTCACCGATTTGGAGGCTGGGGCTGGTAGGCATTTGGCCTTTCCCTTCCTAATTTCTAGTCCTAGTAGTGAACCCTAGGGTTTCTGCTACCTTCCTGACCCCTATATAGGCTTAGCTAGTAATTGGTTTAGGAGGTAGCACTGGCATTCGGAAGAGTCAGTTGGATACCAGTGTCTTGGTGGTATTTACTGTTTAATGTCTTACTTCCTAAGTTGAGGGTGGGGTTTGATAGGAAGCAATGGTATACCTAAAGTGTGAACAAAGGACCTTATTCTCTGCTTTATTTTCCTTTCTTTGACAACTGTTTGTCGCCTTTTTTAATCCAAACTGACCAGTAAGTCGTATTTGTTGTTTGTGGATACTAATGTCCTACTGTCCAGCCAAGGGCCCCTACATCTCAGCCCAAAGGGTTGGTAAAAAAGAGAAGCTACTCCTATTTCTGTATTATAACTCCCCCTTTTTTAGCAAGTGTGTGAACTCACAGTGCTTTTCTATGAATAAATCATGGATCACAGAAAAAAATTCATTTTTCTAAAAGCAGGCATTGTGTTCTCTCAGTAAGTGAAGGCTTTCTCTCCTTTCCACATTGCCCTGCCTTGGGCCTAAAACACAGTGGGTTCCTAGTAGTTCAAAGAGATGAAGAATGACAGATAAAGAATTTCCATGCCAGACCCCTCTCCAGAGCTCACAGACACCCCAGAGCCTTATTTTCAGAAGCAGGTGGTAACATGATCGGCAGAAAACCAACCTAGAGAAAATTAGAAGATGTACTCAGAAAAGAGTATAGGGCGGCACCTGTGGCTCAAAGGAGTAGGGCGCCGGCCCCTTATGCCGGAGTTGGTGGGTTCAAACCCAGCCCCAGCCAAAAAAAAAAAAAAAAGAAAGAAAGAAAAGAGTATAGAGCAACCCCAAGTGCCAGAGGGCTTTTTCAGAGGCCTTCTCACTTTGATGATGGACTAATCTAAGGTTCTAATCCTAAGGAACTCAGCTCTGAGCATTCATGTACTCTTCATCCTTTGGTACCAAAAGCTTATGGTCATGGCTCGGTGCCTGTGGCTCAAGCAGCTAAGGTGCCAGCCACATACACCTGAGCTGGTGGGTTCCAATCTAGGCCAGGTCCGCCAAACAACAATATCGGCTGCAACCAAAAAATAGCCAGGCCTTGTGGCAGGCACCTGTAGTTCCAGCTACTTGGGAGGCTGAGGCAGGAGAATGGCTTGAGCCCAGGAGTTGGAGGTTGCTATGAGCTGTGATGCCACAGCACTCTACCCAGGGTGACAGCTTGAGACTCTCTCTTCAAAAAAAAAAAAACTATGGTCCCTTAGCTTCTCCCTATTCACCTATGCTCCATCTTCCTCCCATGCCTCTCTGAAGTGTTCTAACCACTTCTGTGCCCCTCTTTGATCTATACTCACCTTCCTCCCCAGACAGAACCCTATCAATTTGGCCTTTGTATGCTATGAGGACACCACTCTTTTCTTTTTCCTTTCTTTTTTTTTTTTTTATTCTACCACTCTTTTCTCTACAGATGTTACACCCCCAATTTCTAGGAAGCACTACCCTATCCATGTAGCCCTGAGACTTGGATAGCTGAGAGGAAGGTGGTGGTTAGAACCCTGACATTAAGTGCTGTAGTACATAAATTCACTGATACCTGACCTGTGATTTGTGGAGGAGAGAATATAGAAAGAGGCCCCAGGGAAGGAGCAAAGGCTAAGAAGGAACTAAGGATAAGGGCACAAATCTTTCACAAACAAAAACATATAGTAGATTGCAATTCTGCAAATTTTATTCTCCTGGAAATAATCATCTTTGTTAGTGGTGTTTGAAGATAAAGATGTATGCTTAGTTCTTTGGAAGCAAACGTGAGTGTTTATGCACAGCATCCACAAAGGCCCCCACATGTTCTGGGTCCATGTCAGGATAAAGTCCATGGCCCAGGTTGGCGATGTAACCTTGTGTCCCAAAGTCATCCAGCATCTGTCGCACCAGCCGCCCAATCTCCTCCTGGGGGACCAACGGGGCATGGGCTACAGGGAGGCCAGCAAGCCTCTGTCCTCCCTATACATAACAGTGACACACACATACCTAGGCATGCTTCTACTCAGTGTTATTCAGTCACTTATCAAATTTATCAATGCCTGGTATGGGCCAGGCACTAATAAAACACAAATGAGCAAGAAATAAAATTTCTACCTTCCTAGGGCTTACATCATGCATATGGAGTAGAGGAAAGAAAGACACAATAAAAATGTGTATATAATACAACTACATCCATAACCACAGGAAGGCAGAGAAACTTCCAGACACACATAGGGATCCTAGCTATTGTTACCTTAGATGCATACAGGGCACAGGGGTCCAGGTTGCCCTGCAAGGTCACCATCTTCCCCACACACTCCCTGGAAGCAAAGCCAGTGCTATGTTTTGGTGACTGCACACACAACAGCTGTCCCCTCTTCACCTTAACCTCTAGGGCCCATTCTTCTGTCACTCACCGTGCTTTCTTTGGGACCACTGTCCAGTCAAGCCCAACCACCTCATAGCCAGCTTGAGCCAGCTCTTCCAAGGCAAAATGCCCATCCTTAGCAAAGATGATCTGGAAGAAAGAGCATATAGATCTCTGAAGCTATGGAAGGCCTTGCTACTCCCACTATGTCACTCCAGGCCATGCAGGACTTACCCTGAAAGCTCCACAAGTCCACCTTAACCCGCCCCAATCCTCACCATAGGCACTGGTGCTAGGCCTGCCTCCTGTAGCCCCTCCTTCACTCGCTTGGCCACATCACGGATGTAGGGCAGTGCGAACTGGGTGAAGAGCTGTGGACCAAGATGCCCTGCATGGGACTCAAAGAGCTGCAATGCCTACAGTTAGGGTATGGTAAAGAGAAATATGTAACACAAAAAGGAAGTACTTCAGTCTTCTCATACAGAATCTGTCTCGGTTTTCTCCAAATGACTGCAATTCCTGATACTGCCTGAGCCTATAACCGCCTGAACCTGTATACCCAGTTCTAGTCAACAGTTTTGCCTTTTCCTCTAGATCCCATCACTGGCTTTGGTATTTGAGTACTCAGAGAATTAAGCCCCCCTACCAGTGTAAAGATGGGCTTAGCTGCTTCAGCCAGACCACTGGAGGCCAAGCTTCTTTCATGCCTGCCATTAAGACCCCCCACCTTCTTATGTTTAGGAGATTATATTTCTACTGGTCCTTACAGACCAAAGAGCCTATTTGTCTCTCCCTTAGAACTCACCTGGGCACCAGCAGCCACTTGTCCTACTAGATATGGGACCAGAGCATCAGTGAGGATGTGAAGCAGCTGGTGACTGGCCTGAGGTCTCTGATAGAGCCAGCGTTTGGCCTGAGCCATGGTGTTTGAACCACTACCCTCAACCATGTATGTCATCAGGGTCCACTAAGGAAAGATAAGACATCACAGGTCCAGAACTCAAATTAACACTTAATTCCCTTGTCTATATCAGACTTGCCAGAGTGATCTGCCCATACTTCAGTCTGTCCTATCCCTTATTACCGGGGCACCAGCAAAGCCAATCAGTGGCACACGCCCATCCAGTTGTTGCCGGGTAAGGGTGATGGCTTTGAACACATAATCCAACTCAGAGGCCACCATTGCTGGATCCCGTAGGCGCTCTAGATCCCGTTCTTCTCTTAATGGCTCTGGGAAGCTGGGTCCTTTGCCAGGTACCATGGTCACCTCCATGCCCAATGCCTAGAAGGGCATAAAACACCAGTGTTCCCAAAAAGGCACTCTGGAGGGAAAGGTTCTGTTCAGCCCATACCAAGAAGAAACAAAAAGGAGAATAAAACTCAGCCAAACTCCATTTCTTTCACCCTTGGTTTTTCCCTCTATCCAGGTAGGATAAGTGCTTATTGTGAGCCCTGACTGGAGTAGTAGAAGGATTTTCTTTTTCTTTTTTTTTTTTTTAGTAGAAGGATTTTCAAAGGGTCTTTGAGTGGGTCACATTCTAAGATCAGATTTGAGCGGGTACCTGGGGTACAACAAGGATGTCGGAGAAGATGATGGCAGCATCCAGAGGGAAGCGACGCAGTGGCTGTAGGGAATATGATATGAGACAGGTTGTTCAAAGGTGGCAACTGGAGGGCATAAATCCCTCCCTCTTTTATGGACCCCTCACCTGCAAAGTCAGTTCACAGCAGGCCTCAGGAGAGCGGCAGGTGCTGAAAAAGTCCTGGGCAGCCCGGGTTTCCCTAAATTCTGCAGATAGGAAAAGGAATACAAGGCTCAGTCTGGAGGCCCTCCAGAGTCCTCCTCTGCCCCTAGAAAACTAATCATCCTCCAGAGTTTTATTTAGACTTCCAGGCCCTGACTCTAACCTGGTAAGTAGCGGCCAGCCTGACGCATGCACCAAACAGGAGTGTAGTCTGTTTCCTCTCCCCACGCTGCTCGCAGGAATGTGTCATTCTTCAGCTCTGGAAAACCCTGGGGTCTGATGATCAAGTAGGGGCAAGGGTAGGTGGTCAGTATGCTAAGCTGGATGGGGTTTGGGGAAGGCATAGATTTTTTTAAACAGAGTCTCACTGTTACCCAGGCTAGAGTGCCATGTTGTCAGCTTAGCTCACAGCAACCTCAAACTCCTGGGTTGGGTAATCCTTCTACCTCAGCCTCCCCTGTAAGTAGGACTACAGGCGCCCGTAGAGACAGGGGTCTCTTGCTCTGGTTGGTCTTGAACTCAAGCAATCCTCCCACCTCGGCCTCCCAGAGTGCTAGGATTACAGGCATGAGCCACTGCACCCACCCCAATGGGTGGGTTCTTAAGGATTCAGCACTGCACCACTATCTGCCTCCTCCAGGCCCTCTCTCAAGCTGTGGCTTCCCGCCCTTTCCGCCTCCTCTCTTACCTATCAAATGGTGCACAAAACCCTAGAGGGGCCCGCTGTAGAGCTTCTTCCCTACACTTAGTCCCAACTCTCTAAAGTTCAAAGCAATTGGAGGCCGGAGGAGGGGCATGAAAGTTCAGTAAGGATAGTTTGGAGATCTTTGGAACAGCGAGTCTCAGGAATGGGGATGGCAGTGGGCTGGTTCAGGGCCTGGAAGATTCCCAGGCTGGGGGAATAGTCAAAAGAGTGATCAGAGTTGATGCTTCCATTATAGAGATCCTAGTTGAAAATCCTGAGGCATTCCCTGAAAAAAGGCTCCTGGGGTTAAAATCTTAAGAATCCACGGTTGGTGGGCGGCGCCTGTGGCTCAGTGATTAGGGCGCGGGCCCCATATACCGAGGATGGCGGGTTCAAACCCAGGCCCCACCAAACTGCAACAACAAAAATAAAATAGCCGGCTGTTGTGGCAGGCACCTGTGGTCCCAGCTAACTCGGGAGGCTGAGTTAGAGAATCCAGAGCCCAAGAGCTGGAGGTTGCTGTGAGCTGTGACGCCAAAGCACTCCACTGAGGGCGACAAAGTGAGACTCTGTCTCTTAAAAAAAAAAAAAAAAAAAGAATCCATAGTTGGAGGATTCGGGATCTAAGTGAATGGGGTTCATTCAGGTTGGGAGACCTCGATGGTGAAGAAAGGGTACAGGGAGAAATTTCTGGGTTCAAAGACTCAGATTAGAAACCCCGCTAGCACCATCGCGTACTGGGGAGAACTCACCCTGACCCATTCGCCTCCATGGTAAGCTGTCAGTAACTGCGAGCACAATCCCCACTTTAACCTGAATCTGAGCATGCCCCAGTCCAGGCCCCTCCCCTTCCTGGAGGGAACCTAGGGTGTCGCCATGTTGAAGGTCACATGATCCAGCTCCTGCTACAGCCCGGGGTTGCCCTGGCTGCTGCCCGTAGGACCCCCAGTCTATTCACCGTAAAGCCGGCTGTAGCAACGCAAGAAAGAACAAATGCTGAGAAGAAAGAACACTGTAAATACATCTCATGGTGGCAAGAGGATTTGTTCTCATCTCAGTCTGAGTATCTCAGAGGCTTGACGCAAGTCTCACTCTCCAAGATTATAAGTCTTTATACAGCCAGATATACACCGAATGATGGAACCAACCTGTAACAGGGAAAGCAAATCATCAGATATTGATATTTTTATTACCTACCTACAGCTGGGCGCTATATAGTAGGAGCGCAGGTTAGAGTGCGAGCGAGACAGCCCCTGCTGCAAGACTGATGCGAGACAGAAATCAGCGATTCCACTAAAGTGAATAATGATTACCAATATCTTGGGTTTAAAAGTAACAACCAGTATCAAACCTCGACTTAAGACTCCTGTCAGTGGCAGAGGAAAGAGTTATACTCCCAAATACTTTAGTGAAATCACCTTTAGGATGAAGAGTCCAACAGGTTTTTAAACAACTCACTGGGAGAGGAGGCTGGAAGACTGAAAAAACTGGCTGTTGCTATGATACAGGCTAGATAGAATAGTGGCTTTAACCAGGGTAGTAGTACTAGAGATAAAATGGTAGTAGCAAGAGGATCGAGAGAGGAAGATTAATCAGGTAGAAACCCACTGATCTTGAGTTTAGTTGACTGGGTTGAGCGGGCAGAGAGGTGGGTAATACGGCTGAGAACGGGACTACACAGGACAGTACAGCAGGCGCCGAATGTGCGCTTAATCTAGAACATACGGCGAAGGCTGGTCGAAGGCGGGGTAGGGCGTGGTGGGAACCTGAGTCTGCAGTGCCTGCCTCTGCTCCCTGGGCAGGGTGGCCCCTGGGCTCCCCTTAGCCACTTAGTCATGGCGGGCCCGGGCGCGGCGCTAGAGTCCCCGCGGCAGCTACTGGGCCGCGTGCGATTCCTGGCAGAGGCAGCGCGGAACCTCCGCGCCGGGCGGCCGCTGCCGGCAGCGCTGGCTTTCGTGCCGCGAGAGGTGCTCTACAAGCTTTACAAGGACCCAGCGGGACCGTCGCGAGTACTGCTGCCGGTGTGGGAAGCCGAGGGTCTGGGGCTGCGTGTGGGCGCAGCAGGCCCAGCCTCAGGTACCGGCTCCGGGCCCCTCCGCTCCGCCCGCGACAGCATCGAGCTCCGGCGCGGCGCCTGTGTGCGCACCACCGGCGAAGAGCTGTGTAACGGCCACGGGCTCTGGGTGAAACTAACCAAGGTGAGCTCTGGCCTGTCTGGGGCCCCACAAGACTCCCTGGGGCCAGAGAAACCCCTCACTGCTCCCTTTTCTTTCCCCATATTGAACTGGCATTGCGTTCGGTGCCCTTTGCCCAGGGCAGGCAGCTGGGCAGCGCCCTGACGGGTGTCCCCAGCGGGTATGTCCCCTCAGGAGCAGCTGGCAGAGCACCTGGGCGACTGCGGGCTGGACGAAGGCTGGCTGCTGGTGTGCCGCCCGGCGGAGGGCGGAGCCCGCCTGGTACCCATCGACACTCCCGACCACCTGCAGCGGCAGCAGCAGCTCTTCGGTGTGGACTACCGGCCGGTGCTCAGGTAGGGCACGTGAAGGGGCGGAGTTTGCTGTCAGATGGAGCGGCAGGGAGGGGTTGGAAGCACTTCCGGCGCAGCCAGAGGGGTGGGATATCTGAGCTGAGGCCAGATTAAGAGAGGGAAAGGGCAGGACGCATAGGGGCTGACCAAGGCATAGAGATAATGCTCTGGAGACGGCTCCAGGCCCTACCGGTGGTGTCCTGCCGCCTGGGGATGCCTCTTCATCCTGCCCCCTACTCTTTGCCCACAGATGGGAGCAGGTGGTGGACCTTACGTACTCACATCGCCTGGGATCGAGGCCTCAGCCCGCGGAGGCTTACACAGAAGCTGTCCAAAGGCTACTGTGAGCGAGCTGGAATGGGCTGGGGAGGAAGGAGTTCTGGGTTTGGGCCCAATCTAATTGGGGCTTGGGGTTGCTTAGGTACGTGCCCCCGACATGGACCTATGAGTGCGACGAGGACCTGATCCACTTCTTGTATGACCACCTGGGCAAGGAGGATGAGAACCTGGGTAGCGTGAAGCAGTATGTGGAGAGCATAGACGTTTCCTCCTATACGGTGCGTGCTGGGACTCCTCCCACCCCAGGCAAGATGTAGTCACCCCCTTCAAGGCTAGAACCAGAAAGAACCCCTACCTCCAGGCCAAAGCCAAACCAGAATCCCCACAGGCCACGTTCTGTCTAGTGTTCCATCTCAGAAGACTGTAGAAACCCCTGGACACCACCTGATCCCCACCCAGTACTGTTGTCCTTTTAGCCCAGTGCCCCTGGCCCAGAGCAGGGAATGAGAGTAACCTTAAACTCCACCTCTCTGCCCTCCCTAGGAGGAGTTCAATGTATCCTGCCTCACAGACAGCAATGCTGACACCTACTGGGAGAGTGATGGGTCCCAGTGCCAGCACTGGGTACGGCTTACTATGAAGAAGGGTACCATTGTCAAGTGAGTAGGCTCTGGGCAGGACAGGGCAGGACATTCCTGTGTGTTCACAAAGACCCGTGTTCACATACTGACCCTTCAGGAAGCTGCTCCTCACGGTGGATACCACGGATGACAACTTTATGCCTAAGCGGGTGGTGGTCTATGGGGGTGAAGGGGACAACCTGAAGAAGCTGAGTGATGTGAGCATTGACGAGTGAGTAGGCTGGCCTGGTGTGGGTGGTAGGGCATGTTCCAAGCCTGGCCCAGCTTGGAAGCTTAGGTTTGGGTGGGACCCCAGAATCTCTGAAAGCCTGAGTCAGGGGCTGTCTGAAGTGCCTCACAGCTATCTCTTCAGGAGCCTAATTGGAGATGTCTGTGTCCTGGAGGACATGACAGTCCACCTCCCAATCATTGAAATCCGCATCGTTGAGTGCAGAGGTAAGGCTTAAAACTATAGTGAAGGAGAGGGACCCCAGTGTATAGAGGGGGTAAAGCAGACAGCGAGTATGGAGAGGTGGGTTTGGATTTGGGGTGAAGGTAATGCTGAACTAACTCAAGGATTTGCAGCTTTGGAGCCTGAGCTAGGTGGGAAGTGCCAGGTATACACCTGCCTTAAAGCCATAGTGGGTTAGGCTCACCTGGAAGAGGAACTGAGTTGGGACTCTCAGGCATTCCAACATTATAGCTAAGGTCAGAGAAAATGGCAAAGAATTTATAGATCAGAATTAGGTGATAGAAGGAGATCCCAAAGGTCCCAGGTTAGTAGGGGCTAAGAGTAAAAACGGTTAAATTTTAAAAGAGCCACTCCCAGGTCTGAGAGCCAAGGAGGCAGCAGATGCAGTAAATGACCTTGCTTTGATCCCTTCCCCTAGATGATGGGATTGATGTTCGCCTTCGAGGGGTCAAGATCAAGTCATCTAGACAGCGGGAGCTAGGGTTGAATGCAGACCTGTTCCAGCCAACCAGTCTAGTGCGATATCCACGCCTGGAAGGCACTGACCCAGAAGTACTGTACCGCAGAGCTGTCCTCCTGCAAAGGTGGCTGTGTCCTGGGCCTGCAGGCTATTCCCTTCCCTTCATCCTGAGCCTTATATGTCTGTATGGAAGAGGTCCCCAAGGTCTTAAAGTTAAACTGTTCTGCTTCAAGGATCAGATCCACTCCTAGGCCCTCCCTTCTTCTGTCCCTGTGTCTTGGGGAGTTGGGGGAGAGGGTCTTGCATACATGCCAAACTCTATAGCAGCAGTTATCTTTCCCTACCTATCCCAGATTCATCAAGATCCTAGACAGTGTCCTGCACCACCTGATACCTGCCTGGGATCACACCCTGGGCACCTTCAGTGAGATTAAGGTGAGCCTGGCTCAGCCAGTGCTGGTCTTGGCAGTGGGCTCCCCCTTCCTACTCCTATAGTTAGTTGTTCATTCTTCAGCATACAGTTCCTAAAAGTACTCTAGAGCAGGATCTTTGTTGGGTATAGGAACACAAGAAGAAAACCAGAGCAGATGGTCAAAATTTAGTGTTTGTGAGCATTCCCCACATGAGTGTGTGGAATACTCAAAGATGGGAAGAAGAGAGGTGCAGCATGGGTTGGCAGGTTGCATGAAAGGTGCAGACTGACAATTACTAGCAATTCAAGATGACTTGAGAAAAGCAGGCAGGTGGTTATGAGTATGACACAGGGATGAGGCTGAGAGGGTATGAGCAGGAAGCAGGCTCCTGTACCAAAGGACCCTGTTGGGCAGGCTGTGAAGCAGACTTTGTCTCAGGTTAGTGGCAACATTGGAAAGGTGGTAAGATAATGAGAAGGTTAGATGTCCTGTTTTAGAAAGGTCCCTCTGGTGGCTGGACTAAAGAGAGGTCTGGAGGAAAGGACAGGAACGGACTAGACTTGAACTGGAATTACCACTCCTGAATTACCATCCAGAAATTAGGTACAGGCATAGAGGGAGGTTCCAGAGTCTGGACAAAGGCTGATAACTCCCCATTTATCCTGCTCTGGCCACCTCTCCTTACCAGCAAGTGAAGCAGTTTCTACTGCTGTCACGCCAACGGCCTGGCCTGGTGGCTCAGTGCCTTCGTGACTCAGAGAGCAGCAAACCCAGCTTCATGCCACGCCTGTACATCAACCGCCGCCTTGCTATGGAACACCGCGCCTGCCCCTCTCGTGACCCCGCCTGCAGGAACGCAGTCTTCACACAGGTCTGGACCATCTGGGGTTAAACGGGGGGAGTATCAGCAAGAATGAAGCCAAGTCACTATAACTTTCTCCCCTTTTTCTCACCTCCAGGTATATGAAGGCCTCAAGCCCTCTGACAAATATGAAAAGCCCCTGGACTACAGGTACAGCATGAGGGTAAGGGACATGCTCAGGGTACACATGTGCACACATACAATCCACACATTGCTCTCAGCACCCCTCACCTTCACTGCTCTGTAGCCCTTTTCCTGGCTGGCTTCTGGGCTAGTAAATTGTCCTGAGGTCTAGCCCAGCATGAAGACAGATCTACCCATACTTACAGGTGGCCTATGCGCTATGACCAATGGTGGGAATGTAAATTCATTGCAGAAGGCATCATTGACCAAGGTGAGGTCCTGAAGGATGATGACCAGAGTCCTGCTCACTTCTCTATTAAAGTGGTAAAGGGGGTGGTGCCTATGGCTCAGTGGGTAGGGCACCAGCCCCATATAAACTGCAACAAAAAATAGCCGGGTGTTGTGGTGGACACCTGTAGTCCTAGCTACTTGGGAGGCTGAGGCAAGAGAATTGCTTAAGCCTAAGAATTTGAGGTTGCTGTGAGCTGTGATGCCATGGCACTCAACCCAGGGCAATAAAGTGAGACTCTTGTCTCTAAAAAAAAAAAAAAATAAATAAATAAATATAAAAATAGGGCAGCACCTGTGGCTCAGTGGGTAGGGCACTGGCCCCATATACTGACAGTGGCGGGTTCAAACCTGGCCCCCACCAAACTGCAACAAAAAAATAAAGTGGTGAAGACTTCTGGGGCCACTAGCTAATGAAGATAGGGGACCTGTTTATTATGCCATTATGGGGGCTGGGCTCTTAAATACCCAGCTGAAGGCATCTGTCATTTCAGGGGGTGGTTTCCGGGACAGCCTGGCAGATATGTCAGAAGAGCTGTGCCCTAGCTCAGCAGACACTCCTGTGCCTCTGCCCTTCTTTGTTCGCACAGCCAACCAGGTAATCTCCCACCTTTACTTCCCAAATTGTCTCTCCTCTTCTGTCTCTGCAAAACTCTCAGAAGAGCCGGGGAAGGACTGAGTTGCCTGGGCAACCTCTAGGCAGACAGAGAGAGGAAGAGCATTGTACATTGATAGGGGTCATTTAGAACCCCCCAGAGAAGTCTTTGGGGAGCTAGGGACAGGAAAGTAGGGTGCATCCCATGCCATGCTGACAGCTCTGTCTCTGGGCCAGGGCAATGGTACTGGTGAGGCCCGGGACATGTATGTGCCTAACCCCTCATGCCGAGACTTCGCCAAGTATGAATGGATCGGACAGCTGATGGGGGCTGCCCTTCGGGGTAAGGAGTTCCTGGTAAGTAGCCTAGTCTGCACCTCCCATCAGATCAGCCCTAGCTTCTAGAAGAAAGGGCCAGCCAAACCCAGGGAGCTCAGGGTAAGAAGACAGTAGTATTTGTCACACAGGTCCTGGCTCTGCCTGGTTTTGTGTGGAAGCAGCTTTCTGGTGAGGAGGTGAGCTGGAGCAAGGACTTCCCAGCTGTTGATTCCGTGCTGGTAAGTACAGACTGGACCAGTGTCTCCTCTGCTCAGATCGTAAAGGTTGGTGCTCCCCAAGGCTGTCCTACACCTATTCTTTGACCACACACAGAATCCCTCTCCAGTTCCATCTACTTCTGTGGCTTCAGCTGTTATCTCTATTCTACTGACCCTTAAAATCCTAACCTCTGGCCCCAGCCTCTCTCGTAGGCCTGGGACCATATATTCATCTAAATCCTGGACATTTGCTCCAAAGTGGCATCTCAGGCTTAGCTCACTCTTCCATCTTTCTCCCAGACCACTGTCCTCTAGGGCTCCCTGTCTCAGGATGGCACCACAACCCACCCCTCCCCATGCCACAGCCCTCAGGATCATCCTTCACTCCTCTTTTCCTCTTACCCCCCACATCATCAAGTCTCCCTCTAGAATCTGCCACTTTTGTCATCTCACAACTGTCCCCTCCTGGGTCAAGCCACCTTTCTTTCCAACCTAACCTCTTACTGCAAAAGTTGCCATCCATCTCTCTCCTCTTATCCATCTGATCTCAATGCAGCCAGACAATTAATTTTACTCTCATTTAAACTCTGATGGCTCTCCCCCAGGCCTAGGATAGAATATAGAAATCTGCAAAGGCCTTATGTGACTGACCGCTCTATCTCTAGCCTCTTGGGTCTTATTCAGGCTCCAGCCAAACAGTCCTCAAGGCCTTTTGCTCTTTCCAACTTCATTGACGTTCTCTCTCCTGATACCTTATGACCCAACCAACTCCCAGCCATTATTTGGGTTTTCAGCTGAGATGCCATCTCCTACAGGATACCTTCCCTGGCCTTGGAGACTGGTTAGGCGTAGTCTTGGTGTCTTCACAGCCCTTGTACTAACACCATTGTTCCCTGCTGCCTGCCTGGGGATAGCCTCGCTTTGCTCCTGCTTCCCTATAAGCATCCTGAGGAAACATCAGAGCTGTCTACACCCGTGGAAAGCCAACATCTCTGCCTCTCTTCAACCCGCAGGTTAAGCTCCTGGAAGTGATGGAAGGCATGGACAAAGAGACATTTGAGTTCAAGTTTGGGAAGGAGCTGACATTCACCACTGTATTGAGTGACCAGCAGGTGGTGGAGTTAATCCCTGGGGGCGCAGGCATTGTTGTGAAATACGAGGACCGTTCTCATTTCATCCAACTTGTCCAGAAGACCCGTCTGGAAGAGAGCAAGGAGCAGGTCAGGTCTCAGAGGCCAGGAGAACAGAGCTTTGGCCCCTCCTGTACCCCACCCACTAGTGGTCAGAGCCTGACCTGGAAGCCAGAATACCCAATCCTGAGAACTCTGGCCCCATAGTCCTGCTAACCAGTGGGATACAGAGATGCCCCCAGTGTGAACTGGGAGTTGTACCCTCTTCCCCAGCCAGGCCTTTTACCCATCCCAGGTGGCAGCCATGCAGGCAGGTCTGCTGAAGGTGGTGCCACAGGCTGTATTGGACTTGCTGACCTGGCAAGAATTGGAGAAGAAAGTGTGTGGGGATCCAGAGGTCACAGTGGATGCTCTGCGAAAACTCAGTGAGTTCCCAACAGTGGAGCAAGGCAGGGCAACACAGGGTGGGGCATAAGGATTGGGCCTAAGAATGAAGTCTGGCTTTGTCCTCCCCACCAGCACGGTTTGAGGACTTCGAGCCATCTGACACGCGGGTGCAGTATTTCTGGGAGGCACTGAACAACTTCACCAACGGTCAGTGGAGGGAGGCAGAGTGACAGCTGCATTTGAATCTGCCTATGGGATATAGAGACTGGGTGGAACTTGTAGACCCTCCCCTTCCATTAGGACAGGTACTGATTTCCTTCTCTGTCCAGAGGACCGGAGCCGCTTCCTACGCTTTGTCACGGGCCGTAGCCGCCTACCAGCCAGAATCTACATCTACCCGGACAAGCTGGGGTGAGTGTGCAAGGGAGGTCCAGAGGCTCTGTGGCCAGCCTTCTGTCCTCCCTTACCCCACACACACGTGTTCCTACATATATTCCTGACCTGTGGCCCCTCAACACCCCCAGCTACGAGACCACAGATGCACTGCCCGAGTCTTCCACCTGCTCCAGCACCCTCTTCTTGCCGCACTATGCCAGGTGGGTTTTTTCCTAGGCTCAGACTGGGGCTTAGGGAATAGGGGGTTGTCCTCGGTGGGGGAGGACTTCAGGCACAGAAGTGCACAAACTGCAGCCACCTTGCTTCTGAAAGTGATGAAGCTCCCTGACCAAGTCCCCACCCCCCACAGCGCCAAGGTGTGTGAGGAGAAACTCCGCTATGCAGCCTACAACTGTGTGGCTATTGACACTGATATGAGCCCTTGGGAGGAGTAAGGTGACACCGGGGAGCAGCCATGGGCCCCACTTGGCCTCATCTAGGTGAAGACACCCTCTTGGCACCGGATCAGATCCAGTTCTGCTTTGTGCTCCTGATATGAGCTGAGAAACCCAGTGATCCCTGCTCCTATGGGTGGTGGGTTGACACTGGCAACTCAGCCCTGCAGACCTACAAGCCCTACTTGTGCTAAGGCTTGCTTCCCCAGTACTTAGCCTCTGTGACAGGGAATCTTCCACAAGCCCAGTACAAGCTGCCAGGCCTGAGCTACTTGAAGGGGAACATCTAGCTCCCCACCTCATGGACTTTGCCTCTATTCTTGGCTCCACTCCTTTTCTCCCGCTTTCTCTCTGGCTCCAGCCATGACTCAAAACTAAAATCACTAGAAGGTATAGCGGAGGGCCCTCCCCAATATACAGTTTCTTCAATAAAGAAAAATATTTTGAATTCCTAAAAATTTTGGATTTTTTACATTAGAAAAGAACATATAGGGCAGCGCCTGTGGCTCAAAGGGGTAGGGCGCTGGTCCCATATGCCGGAGGTAGTGGGTTCAAACCCAGCCCTGGCCAAAAAAAAAAAGAAAAAAGAAAAGAACATATATGAAATTAAAAAGCAAAGGATAGACTGAAAACACATTTGCAATGCCTGACATGACAAAGGGGTTAATATATAGGGGTTTACCTTAGTTAACAAGTCTACAGGCTTTGGAGCTGGCTGGCTGCTTTATCACTCACTACTTACCCAGCATGTTACTTAATTCCTCTTTGCTCTAGGTTTCTCATGTGGAATTGAGAAGATAAGAGGGTAAATATACAGCACTTAGCACAATGCTTTGCATTAAAAGCATTATGAAGCATTTATTATTTTAGTGCTATGCAAAGTTTCTTACAAGTCAATAAGAAAAATATAACTGAACCAATAGAAAAATGGATGAAAATACATGAAGGGTAGTTCCTAAAGAAGAAAAACAGTGGCTCAATAGTAAATAAATAACTGCAAATTACAATAATTTTATCATTTTTCAGTATATCACATTGTCAAAAAATATTTTTAGGGCAGTGCCTGTGGCTCCGCTGACCCACAGCAGACCCCATATACCAGACGTGGTGGGTTCAAACCCCACCCAGCCAAAAAAACTGTAAAAAAACTTTTTTTTTTTTTTTAAGTGTTAATACTCAACGGTGGTAGAGAGTTTAGGAAATAGATGCTATGAGGAGTGAAAACTGATTCATCCTACAGGGCAATATGACAGTTTGATGAAGTGATTTTAGGAAGTTATACCAAGGAAATAATAAAATAGTTAATGCAGCTGGGAATGGTGGCTCATGTCTATAATCCCAGCACTTTAGAAGCCAAGGTGGGAGGATCACTTGAGCCCAGGAGTTCGAGACCAGCTAGGCAACATGGCAAGACCATATCTCTACAAAAAAAAATAGAAAAAATTGCCTGGGCATAGTGGATTCAGTGTGTTTGGGTCACAGTTTAGTTTTATACATTTCAGGGAGACAGGAATTACACATAAAGTTATAAATCAATACAAGGAATGCTTACATTGGTTTGTTCTGAAAAGGTAGGATATCTCAAAGGGGGAGTGTGGGGGAACCTTACAGGTTATAGGTGGTTTTAAAGTAAAGACTCGTAATCCTAGCACTCTGGGAGGCCGAGGCAGGTACATTGCCCTGACCTCACAGATTCAGGACCAACTTGAGCAAGATTGAGCCTCTGTCTCTAAAAATGGTCAGGCATTGTGGCAGGCACCTATAGTCCCATCTACCTGGGAGGCTGAGGTAAGAGAAATCACTTGAGCCCAAGAGTTTGAGGTTGCTGTGAGCTATGACAGTACAGCACTCCACGGAGGGTGACAAAGTGAGACTCCGTCTCAAAAAAACAAAACAAAACACTCTTTGACTTGTAATTGGTTAAAGATATGAAGCTTTTTCTAAAGGTTTGGAATGCATTAAGTTAAGATAAGGAAGACTATGGGTGGCGCCTGGGACTCAATGGAGTAGGGCGCCGGGCCCCATATACCAGAGGTGACAAGTTCAAACCCAGCCCCAGCCAAAAAAAAAGAGATAAGTCTATTAATTAGAGATAAGCCACCAGACATATACCCAGACTCAAGTGATTTTCTATGTATATATATATTTTTTAATTTTCAATTATCAATATTTATGAAACATTAACCATTTTCTTGTATTTTTATTGTTTGGGATTCATTGAGAATAAAAGAATTAGGTTACACTGATTGTATTTGTTACATAAAGTCCCTATTATAATGTGTCCTGCCCCCAAGAAGTGTGCCATACACCATGAACCCCCATTCTTCTCCCTCCTTCCCTCTACTCACTTCCTTCTTCCCCTACATTCCACCTTGTATTAGATCATCTACTGCCTTCATATTAGAATTGAGTACATTGGATTCTTCTCCTTTCTTGTGATGCTCTACTAAGAAGGATTTGTTCCACCTCCATCCAGGTGAATACAAAAGATATAAAGTCTCTGTCTTTTTTAATGGCTGAACAGTATTCCATGGTATACATATACCACAGCTTGTTAATCCATTCCTAGGTTGGTGGGCATTTAGGTTGTTTCTACATTTTGGCGATTGTAAATTGAGCTACAATAAACAGTCTAGTGCAAGTGTTCTTATGATAAAATGATTATTTTCTTCTGGGTAGATGCCTAGTAATAGGATTGCAGGATCAAATGGGAGGTCTAATTTGAGTTATTTGAGGATTCTCCATACATTAACCATTTTCTAGAGATAATTAAGGACACTCTATTTTATTTATTTTTATTTTTTATTTATTTATTTTTTTTGAGATAGAGTCTCACTATGTCACTCTTGGTAGAGTGCCGTGGTGTCACAGCTCACAGAAACCTCAAACTCTTGGGCTTAAGCGATTCTCTTGTCTCAGCCTCCCAAGTAGCTGGGACTACAGACACCCACCACTACGCCCGGCTTTTCTGTTGCAGTGTCATTGTTGCTTAGCTGGCCTGGGCTGGGTTTGAACCCACCAGCCTCAGTGTATGTGGCTGAGGCTGTAACCACTGTGCTATGAGCCCTGAGCCTTTTTTTTTTTGAGACAGAGATTCGCTATGTCACCCTGGGTAGAGTGCTGTGGTGTGCCAGCTCACAGCAACTTCAAACTCTTGGGCTCAATCAATCCTCCTTTCTCAGCCTTCTGAGTACCCAGAAGTACAGGCATACACCACGATACCTAGCTATTTTTTCTATTTTTAGTAGAGACAGGGTCTCGCTCTTGCTCAGGCTGCTCTCAAACCCCTGAACTCGAACAATCCTCCCACCTCAGCCTCCCAGAGTGCTAGAATTACAACTGTAACCACTATGCCTGGCCTCTATAGCTTCTTTAATTTAATTTTATTTATTTTTATTTCAGATTAATATGAGGGTACAAACCATTAAGTCAAATCCTCTACACATGAAAGTTTAAAGTCAGAGTTATAGCTATGTCCTACGCTCAGGGACATGATTCTGTCCTGAGAATTTGGGCCACAGTCTGAGGCCTGATCTTCAGCTCACATCTTGTCGTTCACCAGGAACCCTTAAGGTTAACAGGAACAAATAATAAAAGACAGATCTAATCAATAGATATAGTGATTATAAAGAAAATCTACATTTCCTTTTTGTCTGCTGAGCTCCTCAGTGGCTTGTGAAAACAGAAATCCATAGAATACCTTCAAGCATGCAAGAAGGCAGAGAAAGAAAGCAGGTAGAGAGAGATTGATTTTTGCCCTTACTGAAAGACTATGAGTTAACCATTTCTCCATTGTTTCACCATAAACACTGACCATCCTTACATTTGACATGTAGTAATCACTCAGTAAATAGTTCTTGAATAAATACATGAACTATGGCCTCAAAACCATACTTTTCAACATAAAAACAAGGAAAAATCAGCCATCTGAAAAGTTTTTGTTTTCATTAAAAACTTTTAGGGGGGCAGCGCCTGTGGCTCAGTGAGTAGGGCGCCGGCCCCATATGCCGAGGGTGGCGGGTTCAAACCCAGCCCCGGCCAAACTGCAACAAAAAAATAGCTGGGTGTTGTGGTGGGCACCTGTACTCTCAGCTACTTGGGAGGCTGAGGCAAGAGAATTGCTTAAGCCCAGGAGCTGGAGGTTGCTGTGAGCTGTGTGATGCCACGGCACTGTACTAAAGGGCCATAAAGTGAGACTCTGTCTCTATAAAAAAACAAACAAACAAACAAAAACTTTTAGGGAGGAGAGAATCACCAAATTAATTAAATCACTTATTTTTTAAGTTGACCCGTCAATTAGGACATGCATGTCTATATGCTGACTTTTAAAACCATCAATGATTAAAGTTCTATGTGCTTGAAAAAAATATTGAAGTCCTAATTAATGAAGATTCTTTCCAAACTCTTTATACCGAACACTGTAGCATCATTTTCTCTCTAATATATCATTAATCTATTAGACAATTATGGGCTTATATACAAAAACAAAATGCAATTATTTTACGACTTGCAATTGGTTGCCAAAGTGGAGTTTCTTTTTTCATTTTTATCTTTCATTCAGCACTCTGAAAACAGTAATTCCCTGCCCCACTGACAAGTCTACAGCCAAATGGAGAAGATGAATATTGTAACGTGTCCAGGAAATTCCCAGAGAGATCTCTAGCAGATCGTGGGAAGAGTATATGTGAGCCAAAGCCTAACCTTTGAAAGGTTTCTTTTGTCTTTTACGGTTTGGAAAGATTTTCCTTCTTAAGCTATTCCCACACAACATGCAAACCCACACATGCATACTAAAAGATCCCTTGGGAAAGAGATGAGAAATTACCACTGTGAATGTAAAACAAACATTATAAGAAATAACCTATATTTAATAATCATGAATTAAGTACTCCCTGTGTACTTAATAAATACTAAGCATTAAATGAGGCATAAGGAATAATATTGAGTAACTCAGAGAAGAGGAAGGTTCAAGAGAAGAGATATTGTCAGTGACCTAGCTCTCAGCCCAGTTTTCCCACCACCAATGGGAAGTCAAAGGAAAATTTATTTAAAAATTTCAATTCAGGCTCGGTGCCCCTAGCACAGTGGTTATGGCACCAGCCACATACACCGAGAGTGGAGAGTTTGAACCTGGCCCAGGCTAGCTAAACAACGACAACTTCAACAGAAAATAGCCAGGCGTTGTGGCAGGCTCCTATAGTCCCAGCTACTTGGGAGGTTGAGGCAAGAGAATCACTTAAGCTCAAGAGTTGAGGTTGCTGTGAGCTGTGATGCCACAGTACTCTACCAAGGGTGACATAGTGAGACTCTGTCTCAACAACAACAAAAAGTTTCAATTCATTCATATTATTCACTTTGTACATCTCAGGTCCTATACTAGGTTCTAGGGGAGAGAGAAGCATATAAGACACAGTCCTTTTTCCTTAAAGGGCTCCTAGTGTAATAGAGGAGACATGGAAAAGGAATGACAACCCTTCACAGTGACCGCCACAATGGAGCCAGGAATAATATATAAGCCAGCAGTTCTTTTTTTTTTCTTTTTACGAGACAGAGTCTCTCTCTGTTGGCCAGGCTAGAGTGCCGTGGCATCAGCCTCACTCACAGCAACCTCAAACCTCCTGAGTTCAAATAATCTTCCTGCCTCAGCCTTCCAAGTAGCTGGGACTACAGGTGCCCACTACAACACCTGACTAATTTTTTCTTATTTTAAGTAGAGATAAGGATCTCACTCATGCTCAGGCTGGTCTCCAACTCCTGAGCTCAAGGCATCCTCCTGCCTCAGACTCCCAGAGTGCTAGGATTACAAGTGTGAGCCACCACACCTGGCCAAGGCAGCAGTGCTTAAAGTGTGCTCTTGGCCTGGCACCTGTAGCTCAGCAGCTAGGGCACCAGCCACATACACCGGAGATGGCTGGTTCTAACCTAGACAGAGCCTGACAACCAACAATGAAAACAACAATAAAAATAGCCGGATGTTGTGGCAGGCACCTGTAGTCCCAGCTACTTGGGGGGATGAGGCAAGAGAATCTCTTAAGCCCAAGAGTATGAGGTTGCTGTGAGCTGTGATACCACAGCACTCTACCAAGGGAGACATAGAGAGACTCCGTCTCAAAAAAAAAAAAAAAAAAAAAAAATTAAAGTATGCTCTGTAGATCTTTTCAGGGCACATGTCAGGTCAAAACTACTTGCATCAATCGGGTGGTGCCTGTGGCTCAAAGGAGTAGGGCGCAGGCTCCATATGCCGGAGGTGGCAGGTTCAAACCCAGCCCTGGCAAAAAAACTGCAAAGAAAAAAAAAATTACTTGCATCATAATAATAAAAGGTTATTTGCCTTTTTCATCATATTGATATTTACATTCAGGGAACAAAAGTAATTCTGGGTAAAATTGCTGGTGCTTTATTTAGCATCAATCAAAGCTGTGGCACTAAACTGTACTAATAGGCACTGCAGTCTTTTCTGCTATACACTTGCAATAAAAATAAAAATAGGCCAGGCGTGGCGGCTCACGCCTATAACCTCAGCACTTTGGGAGGCCAAGGCAGGAGGATCACTTGAGCCCACAAGTTTGAGACAAAACAGTATAGCGAGACCTCATCTCTACAAAAAATGGAGAAAGTAGCCAGATGTGTATAATTTCAGCTACTCACAAGGCTGAGGCAGGATCGCTTAAGCATAGAAGTTGAAGGTTGCAGAGAGTTCTGATGATACCATTGCACTCCATCCTGAGCAACAGAGCATGACCCTGGCTCAATAACCAATAATAGGCTCAGCACCCATAGCTCAGTGGATAGGGCGCTGGCCACATACACTGAGGCTGGTGGGTTCGAACCTGGCCTGAGCCTGCTAAACAACAATGACAACTACAACAAAAAAATAGCAGGCGTTGTGGCAGGCGCCTATAGTCCCAGCTACTTGGGAGGTTGAGGCAAGAGAATCCCTTAAGCCCAAGAGTTTGAGGTTGCTGTGAGCTGTGACGCCACTGCACTCTACGGAGGGCAACATTGTGAGCTTCTGCCTTAAAAAAAAAAAAAAAAAGACCCAACAATAACAAAAATAATAATAATAATTTAAGTCAGTTATACTTAAGATCTCTGATCCTTTTTTTTTTTTTGAGACAGGGCTGTCTAGATCCAGGAGTTTGGAGTGTCTTGTGCAATTGTGTGCAATTGTGCTTCTTAAGTAGTGGACTTCCTCCCTGCTTTCAGGTTATCTATCGTCTACACAGCAACCACAATGAGCCTTTAAAACCTTGTCACATCATGTCCCTCTGCTCAACAGTCTCTGGTAATTTTCTATCTCACAGCAAAACTGAAGGTCCTCATAACAGCCTTCATGCCCCATAGGATCTGAATTCTTCACCCTTTCCCATTGCCTCTCTGCCTTCCTCTCCCACCATTCACTCTCTCCCTGGCTACTTGCTTTCAGCCACATTGGCCTCTTCATGTTTTGATGGTTAAAGCTGACTTGAGTCGCCATGTTAGACATCTCACCCATAAGAAGCTCTGGCAATCCCTAGTCTGCAAGGGCATTCAGTGATTACTTTCATTGGCTAGTCCGAAATTGTGCTTCCAATAAGCTCTCTGTTACAGCTTGGTGGTTGGAGCCAGTTCCTAGAATGGGAACGCCATTAGGAAAGAGACTGTGACACGTTCCATCTGGGATCCTAGCACCCTGCACGGGGAGAGACGCTCAACAGACGTTGGTAACGCGTTAATGTACAAAGGAACGCAGATTTCAAAGTCCTACCCGATAGTCCCTGGACCCGAGACTTCCCGACTGCTCTACGCCTCCGGCCCCGCCCCTCCAGTCCCGCCTCCGCGCCCAGGCGCGCGCACCTCCCCTCAGTCATCTATCGCTCGGCGCTCGTCCCTTTTCTGCAGGTCTGTTCAGGGCATCTCATCGAGCTACTCGTTCATCGCGCGCCTGCGCCATTGGGCTGTCAGTCAGAGGCGGCGTGGGGAGCGCTGGGAGCGGTTGCAGCGTGTGCGGAGCTGAGGTAACGCGGCGGGCTCTGCCCTGCCAGGCACCGCGCGAACTGGCTGACCAGCGTGAGCAACCCGATGGGTCCCCTAGGCCCCCACTGTCTGAGGGAGGCGGGCTTGCCGAACCGGGCCGGGCCGAGGCGGTCTGAGTGGTAGGCAGGGGTGCTGAACCCCGAAGTCGCCTGGTCGACTTCTACAGTCTACCTAAGTGTCGACGCTACAGTCTAGCTAAGTGTCAGAACTAGAAAGGAGGTTGGGGAGAATACCAGCAAACCACTTGTGCAACAGATGGAGAAACAGATTCGGGGAGGGTAGGTTCTGCTCTAAGTCACAACGAGTAAACCTCAGCTCCAGGACAGATGCCTTTAGTACTGTGCCTAAGCTCTTTCCACTTCAGCCCTTCATTCCCTTGTTAAATAAGATCCAGGAGTTTGGGTGTCTCGTGCAATGTGACAATGTGACACGAGACACTGAGGCTTATTTAGTTGTGTTTGAGTGTAGGACAATGACATACAGAAGGATTGCGGTAAGGTTCCTGTCCTTAGGCAGCACACAATAGGATGACAAACCATTTGTTATACAGTATGTATGTCTGTATGTATGTAGAGGCAGTCTTACTCTGTCGCCCTGGGTAGAGTGCCAGGGCACCATCATTATTAGCTCATAGCACCCTCTGTCTCTGGGCTCGGGTGATTCTCCTACCTCAGCCTTCGGATTAGCTGGGACTACAGGCTCCCGCCACACCACCCGGATAGTTTTTCTATTTTTAGAAGAGATGGGGTCTAGCTGTTGCTCAGGCTGGTCTCAAACACCTGCCTCTGCCTCCCAGAGCGCTAGGATTACAGGTGTGAGCCACTGTGCCTGGCCAGCTTTTATTTATTTTTAATCTGCCTACTTCTGGAGAACGCGCCAATGTTATAATGGAGGCGTGTCTGAGATGCCGCGAACAACCTCTCTAAAGATTGGGAGGCTAGAGAGACTAGTTGCTTTGATTCCCATCTCTCATAGTTGTGACGGTGAATTCCAACACTCTGCCTAGCAGTATCATAATTAGTATATTAGTGATAATTATTCTTGTTTCCTAAGTTTCCTTTTTTCACCCAGAGCCTCCCTGGGAGCAGCAACCTCAGATTCTGGTGAACTGGGTTCTGATACTTTTGTGTGCATGTTTTAAGTTTAACTCTTACACAGGTTTGTTGTGAGGCTCCCGACATTCCATAAACAGATCCTCATTCCATAAACACTGACTGAGTGCCTGGCATCTGACTGGAGATAAACAGTGATGACAAACACACAGTCCTTCCAAGAAACTAATTCTTTTATTTTTAATTTAATTTAATTTAATTTTTGAAACCGAGTCTCACTCGGTTGCCCTGGGTAGGATGCTGTAGTGTGGTGTGATAGCTCACAGCAACCTCCAACTCTTGGGCTCAAGCGATCCTTCTGTCTTAGCCTCCCAAGTAGCTGTGACTATAGGCACCAACCACACGCCTGGCTAGTTTTTCTGTTTTTAGAGACAGGGTCTTGCTCTTGCTCAAGCTGGTCTTGAACTCCTGAGCTTAAGCAATCCACCTGCCTCAGCCTCCCAAAGTGCTAGAATTATAGGTGTGAGCCACTGTGCCCAGCCCATTCTCTTTATTGTTATTATTATGGGTACAGAATAAGAAACATACATAAGGATCTCATTCTTAAATTGACTCTTACATAGACATTTAAAAGATTAATGTCACTCTTTTTTTTTGTTGTTGTATCACAGCTCACAGCAACCTCCAGCTCTTAGGCTTAGGTGATTCTCTTGCCTCAGCCTCCTGAATAGCTGGGACTACAGACACACACGCCCGGCTATTTTTTTGTTGCCCTTTGGCTGGGGTCAGTTTTAACCCACCACCCTCGCTATATCGGGTCACCGCTCTACTCACTGAGCCACAGGCACCCATTAGTGTCACTCTTAAATAGACATTTAAACATGTAAGTACAATAAAACCAGTAAAGATTGAGATGTATGGACATAGTAGAGTGTAAGCACCTAGGGGAAAGGAGTAACTTCTTCCAGAGGGGTGAGGAGGGTTAGGAATGGCTTTGATTCTTGAGCTGAGTCTTAAAAATATAATAGATGATTTCTAGGAGCAAGAGAAAGGCAACTTAGGAAGCAAGAGTAGCAGTGCAGAGATCAGAATTATGAAACAGTGCGGTTCTATTATGACAGAGGCTTTCTGTGATCTAGCCTTTGTCTAATAATATCAAACACTTGTATATAGTGCCTCTCATAGGATGGGCATTTTTTTTTTATGCTTTACATAGAATAATTAATTTAGCCTTAACTGTAATGTTGTGAAGTAGAAACTATAATTATCCTTATCTTATAAAATGAAAAAACTGAGGCATAGAAAAGTTATGTGGTTTGCCCTAGTTCATACAACTAGAATTCAAACCCAGGCAAACTTAACCACCAGACCCAGACTTCCTTCTAGAAACTAAGGAAACTGCGATTTTAAAATATCAGGCTCTTGATCACACCACCTATAAATGGCAGAACTAGAAGAAAACTTCAACTCAAGTCTTTCGACTCTTTTTTAAAGTCTTTTATCTCTTAATGGTCCAGTGCTTTTTTTTTTTTTTTTTTTTTTTTGGCCTGGGGTGGGTTTGAATCCACCACCTCTGGTATATGGGGCCAGCGCCTTACCCCTTTGAGCCACAGGTGCCGCCCTGGTCCAGTGCTCTTTTCATAATAACATTAGAGGTGGTGGGAGTTATATTATGCCAAATTGAAGTTAAATTCCAATTTGAGGCAATGCTTGCTGGGATCAAAATAACCATATCTTTAAGTTGTGGATGTTATGCAAGAGCCTTCACTGGGCGTTAAGAGTTATAGTTTAAATATTGATGTCTGGGGCCCAGGACTGATTATAATTATGGCAAAATTGCAACATTTTTTGACTGGTGTTGAATAAATTATTTTCTCTGAGCATTGCATTTTGCTCTTTTATTTTAAAAATTACACCATTTGTTGTAAGTCAAAGAATACTTTGAGTTCAAGTCACTAAAGATTTGCCACTATTCTGTGGTAGCTGCTGTAAAGAGATTCTTCTTAATGTTAGATAGTTTTATTACCTTGAGTTTGAAAAAAAGAATTAATAATTTGGTTTGTTTGTGTAATTGGGTTCTGTAAATCTACTTTCAGACACAAGCCTACATTTGTGTTTATAGTGATGTTTTTTATAATTGGGGGTTAAGAGAAGACTAGAGCAGATGGCTGAATTATTGGAGGAGTCTTAAGTCATTTTATACTTTTCAGAAGACTAACATACAAAGAAAAAAACTTAACATCCTGTGTTTCTGCTCTTAATTCTAGTCAGAAGTCTTTTTAATTTTTCAAAAAATAAAAACTCACGTATCAGAAGCCCACATGGTACACTCACTTCTTCAGAGTCAGCTCAAGCATTACCTTCCTATAAAACCTTCCCAGTGTTTTCTATGAAGACTATTCCTGCTGTGGCACTAATGATGTATATTGTAGTTTACTGAATTTGTCTTCCCCACTTAATTGTGAACAACTCTTTTTTTTTTTTTTCATTCTAATCTCACCACTTTACTAAGGGTGGAGGTGAGAGTATATATTGGTAAGAAAGTATGATAAAGATAATGTTTATCTGAAGCTAAGAGCTTCTCTTACTCTGGTTCCTAGCATTAGAAGTTGTACATTTGACATTAGTGCATATCAGTAATCTAAATAAAAATAGTATTAATATTGTGTGTACTTTGATTTTTTACTACTACTTTTTCTTGTTAATTGCTTTTTCTGTGTTTGCAGTTTGTAAAAATGGAATTTCAAGCAGTGGTGATGGCAGTTGGTGGGGGATCGCGGATGACAGACTTGACTTCCAGCATTCCCAAACCTCTGCTTCCAGTTGGGAACAAACCTTTAATCTGGTACCCATTGAACCTACTTGAGCGAGTTGGATTCGAAGGTGTGCTATGACAATGAAATGCACTTGTAAAACTTTTAGGGTGTTTGCTCCCAATGATTTCTCAGCATTATGAGGGTAAGAGAAGATGAATAAAAGAAGACTAAGACTCAGTTGGGTGAAGACTGGCTTTTTAAAATTAGGAAAATAGGAGTATTTTTTTTTTGAGACAGAGTCTCACTATGTCACCCTTGGTAGAGTGCTGTGGCATCATAGCTCACAGCAACCTCAGACTCTTAGGGTTAAGAGATTCTCTTGCCTCAGCCTCCCAAGTAGCTGGGACTGTAGGCACCCGCCACAACACTGGGGTATTTTTTTGTTACAGTTGTAATTGTTTAGCTGGCCCAGGTGGGTTGAAACCCACCAGCCTCAGTACATGTGTCGGATGCTGTAACCACTATGCTATAGGCACCAAGCCTATTCTTTTTTTCTTTTTTTTTTTTTTTTTGAGATTGACTCTCACTTTGTCACCCCCAGTAGAGTGCTGTGGCATCATAGCTCACAGCAGCCTCCAACTCTTAGGCTCATGTGATTCTCTTGCCTCAGCCTCCCGAGTAGCAGGGACTACAGGTGCCTGACACAACGCCCAGCTATTTTTAGAGACGGGATCTTGCTCTTGCTTAGGCTGGTCTTTGAATCCATGAGCTCAGGCCTCCCAGAGTCCTAGGATTACAGGCGTGAGCCTCCCCGCCCAGCTTGCATAGGAGTATTCTATTGCTGTGTGAAAAGGTTGAAAGGATCACACTAAGTGACGTTACAGAACTGATTTCTATAATGGTCTGAGATAAACCCTGTAAGGATATCAGAAAGAGCAGATTGGGAACTGAAATGCCTCATACTTAGTACTTGCTGAGAATCTATTACATCCCAGTAATGTATTAAGCCTAGGTGTATAGAATTTAAAAGACAGCTCATATCTGACTTCTAGAACCTTAAAGTCTAGTGATTCTTTCTCTCTGCTTTTTTCTTGAGTGACTAGGTAGGTAATGATGCCACTAACTTTTAATAGGAGACAAAAACAGGTTTGAAAGAAAATAGAGTTCAGCTTTGGTCACACTGAATTTGAGGTATCCTATAATTACTTATAACAAATTAGAGTACAAAATGCTGAGGCACAGTCTTATAATCTAGTGCATTCATTCCACTGTTTGAGTTACCGTCTCGAGACAGAACTATAAACATTTCTGTGCAGTAGTCTGTATGACATTAAGAGGTATGTTTTATCTATTTATTTTTGAGAAAGAGTCTTAGTCTTGTGCCCAAGCTGGAGTGCAGTGGCATCGTCATGGATCACTGTAGCATTTTCAAAATCCTGGCCTAAAGAAATGCTCCCACCTATAGGCATGTACCACCAGGCCCAGCCAGGGATATGGTTTAGAAGAGATTTTCTTTTTAGAGCTTTATTTGATAGATGAAAGGGATTGTGACTCACCTTAATAATTTAAAACATCTAGCCAGGCACAGTGGCTCATACCTGTAATCCTAGCATTCAGGGAGGAGGGGCAAAGATCACTTGAGTTCAGGAGTTCAAAACTAGCCTAAGCAAGAGCAAGACCCTGTTTCTACTAAAAGCAGAAAAACTAATCAAGTGTTGTCCCGGCTACTTTGGGTAGCTTGAGGCTGAGGCAAGAGGATCACTTGAACCCTAGAGGATTTTTTTTTTTTTTTCGGGACAGAATCTCACTTTGTTGCCCTCTCTAGAGTGCTCTAGTGTCATAGTTCACAGCAACCTCAAACTCTTGGACTCAAGTGATTCTCTTGCCTTAGCCTCCCAAGTACCTATGACTATAGGCACCTACCATAATGCCTGGCTGTTTTTAGAGATGGAGTCTTTCTCTTGCTCAGGCTGGTCTCAAACCCATGAGCTTAGGCAATCCACCTGCCTCGGCCCTCCCAGAGTGCCAGGATTACAGGTGTGAGCCACTGCGCCCAACCCCCCTAAAGGCTATAGCACCCGGTGTTCCCAGACAGTCTCCCATCCTAGTGCTAACCAGCCCTGACCCTGCTTAGCTTCTGAGATCTGACTTGATTGGGCATTCAGGATGGTATAGCTGTATAGGTGTATGGTATAGCTGTAGACTAAACCCTGGAGTTTGAGATTACTGTGAGCTAGGCTGATGCCATAGCACTCTAGCCTGGGGTAACAAGAGCGAGAGAGTGAGACACTATCTGAAAAAATAATAAAATAAAAAAATAACATATTCTACTTTTCTTCAGTAACTCTTTATAGGTTTGTCCTCTGTACCTTTTTACTTTTATTTTTGCTGTATCTTTAGTTCTTACGTGAGGTGGTCTTTTGTGGTTGGTTGGTTGGTTGATTGATTTAGAGACAGAGTCTCATTCATTTTTTAATTCAGAATGTTACAGGGGTACACATATTTTGATTACATAAATTGCTTTTGTACAGTTTGAGTCAAAGTTATAAATGTGCATCTTATTCTGTTGTTCAGGCTGGAATGCAGTGGCTCAATAATCCCTGTCTGTAACCTCGAACTCCTGTGAACAAGTGGTCAGCCTTCTAAGAAGCTAGGACCACAGATGTTCTCCACCATGCCTGGATAATTTTTTTTATTATTTGTGGAGATGAGGCCTCACTGTGTTGCCCAGGCTTGTCTTGAACTCCTGGTTTCAAGCAGTCCTCTGCCTGCACCTCCCAAAATGCTGGAATTACAGTTGTGAGCAATTACACCTAGCCTATAGTATATTTAATACCCACTATATGGAAAATTCCTTCTCACAGAACCTCACTCAGAATTTAGAGAGTGCCTCCTAAATGTAGGATTCTGGAGTTTAATAGCCAAGCCTGTGTTCAGTCTTTTCATATACTTGATTTTACAGAGAGAAGTTAACATAGTCCTGCTTAGCTTTTGTCTCCTTCCACACAAAAGAATCTTGGTCCAATTAGAATACTTACTATTTAATATTTGTAAGTACTACCTTCACACTGTCCACTAAAATGTTCTCTCTAATCTATGGAAATGTCACCTCTTCAAAGTCCCGAACAGTATGAATCACTCTATCTTCTATTATTTTTTTTTTTTAATGTTTCCATTCAGTCTTTTATATTCACACATGCAATTACATTTATTTTATTTTATTTTTTGCAGTTTTGGCCGGGGCTGGGTTTGAACCTGCCACCTCTGGCATATGGGGCCAGCGCCCTACTCCTTTGAGCTACAGGTGCTGCCCCTCTATCTTCTATTCTTCTATCACATTTTGTTTTTTTATCTCAGCACATTTCAAGCAGTTTTATATTCTAGCTTGTGGCATGGAAGACTTTATTATCTCCCTAAGAGCAAATACTGCATCTAATTCATTCTTATAATATCCTTATAATATCAATATTATGTACTAAAGAAATTTTTGCTGAGCTTGAATTCATCATGGTTTACTTCAAAGGCCATTTCTTTATGACATCTTCCTTAGCTAATTGTTTTCTTGTTTAATTTCTCCATGTTAAGTTTCTTAAGGATAGGAACCGTGTTGAGTTTGTTTCTCAATTGTCAGTGTTTATTTGTCCTTTATATACTAAATGTTTTGTATCTGTTGGGTGAATGAGTTAGTTACTAAAAGAAAGCAGGGTGGAGAGAGGAAGAAAAAGGAGAGAAGGAAGGAAAGAAGATTAAATGATTTGTAGGAGAAAAAGAGAGAGGAAGAAAAGGGAGAAGGGAAGAAAATAGAAAAGCAAAGAATGATTACAATGAAACGGGGTGGTAGTTCTGACCTGGAGTACTATCATGGAACAAATGGAAATTATTGGAGACATGCTACAATCAGATCTTCAGAATCAGCAATTCATGTTACATTGTAGTGGATTATATTATCTCACCAAAGGCCATGACAAAACCCTAAGTTTTTTGTCTGTAGTTAATAGCTACATGGATAAGGTGAAGACATCTGTTATGTGAAAACTGCAGCACCTTAGGTTTCATTGTGATCCTTGATAAAGCACTAATGGCTACCTAGTAAGAAATGATGGTAGCTCTTTCTTTATACTGAATGAAGATTTTTTTGAGTCTTACTTTATCGCCCTTGGTAGAGTGCCATGGCGTCACAGAGCTCATAGCAACCTCCAACTCCTGGGCTCAAGCGATTCTCTTGCCTCAGCCTCCCGAGTAGCTGGGACTACAGGCGCCCGCCACAACGCCCAGCTATTTTTTTTTGTTGCAGTTTGGCCGGGGCCGGGTTTGAACCCACTACCCTCGGCATATGAGGCCGGCGCCCTACCCGCTGAGCCACAGGCACCACCCCTAAATGAAGATGTAAAATGTGATTCTAGCTGGGCACGTGGCTCATGCCTATAAACCTAGCACTCTGGAGGCTCATGAGGGTGATTGTTTGAGCTCAGGAGTTCAAGACCAGCCTTAGCAAGAGTAAGACCCTGTCTCTACTAAAAATAAGAGTATCGCTTGAGCTCATGTTTGAGGTTGCTGTGAGCTATGATGCCATGGCACTCTACCAAGGGCAACATAGACTCTGTCTCAGAAAAAAAAAAGTGATCCTATTTATATGTTTTTTTGTTTTTTTACAGTTTTTGGCCAGGGCTGGGTTTGAACCTACCACCTGCGGCATATGGGGCTGGGGCCCTACTCCTTTGAGCCACAAGCACTGCCCAAAGAGAGGGGCTTTTTAGTTTTTGGAGGGTTTTTTTGCAGTTTTTGGCCGGGGTTTGAACCCGCCACCTCTGGCATATGGGGCCGGCACTCTACTCCTTTGAGCCACGGGTGCCATCTATTTTTATGTTTTAACAAATGTTCTTTTGAAATTTTTACATCAAGAAGCTGCTGTAACATATTAGTTGAATCGTGGGCACTAATCAGACAGACCTGAGTTTTATCTTGGTTCAATTGCTTACTAGTCATGTCATTCTGAGCAAAATCTTCTCTTAGTCCAAGGTTGCTCATTGTAAAATAAGATTGTCAAGGATTAATTGAGAGAATGGAGGCAAAACATACTGAAAAGTCTCAATAATATTAGTAGTTATTATTACACCTGTAAATAGACTAGATTTAATTGAAATAGTTAATTAGCTTTTATGTTTTTTCTTCTTTTTTTCTTTTGTGCTGTAGAAGTCATTGTGGTTACAACCAGGGATGTCCAAAAGGCTCTATGTGCAGAATTCAAGATGAAAATGAAGCCAGATATTGTGTGTATTCCTGATGAGGCTGACATGGGAACTGCAGATTCTTTGCGCCACATATATCCAAAGCTTAAGGTGAAAAACTATTTCTTGACTCGTATTGTTTATTAAAAATAACATCTTGTGTTTTCTCAGTATATTAGAGTTTATAATACTTCCTTTTTTTAATTTTTGAATTATTTATTTATGTATTTATTTATTTATTTATTTATTTATTTTAGAGACACAGTCCTGCTCTTTTGCCTAGGCTGGAGTGCAGTAGCCTGATTATAACTCAATGCAAACTCAACTCCTGGGCTCACACAATCCTGTCTTGGCCTCCCAAAGTGCTAGGATTACAGCTATGAGCTACCTCACCTGGCCTCTCTTTTAAATATATTACATCATATTCTCTGTTGCCATATATTCTTCAACTACTTTTTGGTGGCTTTACTAGTAAAGATTTAGACATTTATTTATCACAATCACGAGTTTCCAATATTTTTGAATAATAATATATCTTTATAAAAAAAGATAAACTTCAAGTAGATGTCAAAAGATTTCATTTATATGTAATTCATGAGCATGCAAAATTAACTTACAGTAATAGAAATCAGAGGAGTAGGCAGAGTGCAGTGGCTCATACCTGTAATCCTAGTATTTTGGGAAGCTGAGAGGAGAGAATTGCTTGAGGCTAGGAGTTTGAGACCAGCCTGAGCAACATAGTGAGACCGCATCTCTACAAAAAAAATAGAAAAATTAGCGGAGTGGGGTAGCATGCACCTATAATCCCGGCTATTTGGGAAGCTGAAGCAGGAGGATTGCTTGAGCCTAGGAGTTTAAGGTTGCAGTGAGCTAAGGTTGCACTGTACCCCAGGCAACAGAGTGAGACCCCGTCTCAACAAAAGAGAAGAGAAGAGAGAAGAAAAGAGAAAAGAAACATAGAAATAAAGAGAGGGAGGGAGGAAGGAAAGAAAAAAAGCAGAGGAGCAGTTGACTCTGCACATTGGAGATTGTCTAGAAAGAAGCACAAATGAGGGGCCAGGCGTGGTGCTCATGCCTGTAATCCCAGCACTCTGGGAGGCCAAGGCAGGTGGATTGCTTGAGCTCACAGGTTCAAGACCAGCCTGAGCCAGAACAAGGCCCTGTCTCCAAAAATAACTGGGCATTGTGGTGGGTACCCGTAGTCCCAGCTACTTGAGAGGCTGAGGCAAGAAAATCACTTGAGCCCTAGAGTTTGAGGTTGCTGTGAGCTATGATGCCACAGCACTTTTGTTAAGACAGGGTCTTACTGTTGCCTGGGGTAGTGTGCAGCTGTAATGTCAACGAAGTCAACAAAGTGAGCATCTGTCTCCAAAAAAAAAAACCAAAGGAGCTCTCAAAAATTCCACATATATGAGGGAGTGGGGAGAGAGAGGAGGGAGAAGGATGGGAGGGGGTGTCGTGGTATGTAAAAAAAAAAAAGATTATAATGGAGCTGAAAAATTCCTATCAGTGATGTAGCTATTATAACATAATAATGCAACATGCTACGTGTTTGTGGTGATGCTGCCGAAAACAAACATGCACTGCCAGTTGTATAAAAGTAATAGCACCTACAATTATGTATGCAGAATGTAATACTTGATGATATATGAGTATGTTACTGGGTTTTTTTTAATTTTTTTAATTTTTATTTATTTATTTTTAGTATGTTACTGGTTAAAAAAAAAATTCCACAGATTACCCTCCCATGTGATAATATTTCAAATTTTAGTCTGCTTTGATTACAAAACTAACAATGTATGGTTATGAGAACATAGGCTCTCCAGTAGATTATGGCTCATAATCTGAGAAAGATCACCCATAGATTGTTCGTTGGAAAAAATTCAGTCTTTGTGATGTTGGCATATTGTTTGAATTAGGAGACAAACTTTTTCCTGCTTTTTCTAGTGACTACAAATAGATGTATTAATATTTTTCAACCTCCCTTTGCACAAAAGAACAAAAAGTTAATGCAAATATGTTTATGGCCTTCTCCTGCCTTTTATTGGGTAATAATTTACACACAGTAAAATGCACAGGTACTAAATATACACCCAAGTTACCATTACTGAAATCTAGAAGAGTTCCATTACCCCTGTAAGTTCCTTTGTGCTTCTTTCTACTTCTTTCTAGTTGTTCAGTTTCTATCACTATGTATTAATCTTACTTATACCTTCATTTGAATGAAATCAGACAGTTTTGTTCTGGCTTCTTTTATTCAATGTAATGTTTTTCAGATTCATTCACCTTATTGAAAGTAAAACTAATTTGTTCCTTTTTATTGCTATAGTAGTCAATTGAATGAATATACTACTATTCATCTGTTCTCTTGACAGTTATTTGGGTTGTTTCTAATTTTTGGCTGTGAGGAATAAAGCTGTTGTGAACATTGTTCTGTAAGTCTTTTTGTGGAAATATTCTAGGTTATAGAGTTAACTTTATTAGAAACTAACAAACATCTTTCTAAAGTGGTTGTAGCATTTTGTACTTCAATCAACAATATTTGTTTCAGGCCAGGCATGGTGGTTCACACCTGTTATCCTACCACTCTGGGAGGCCAGAGGTGGGAGGATACCTTGAGCTCAGGAGTTTGAAACCAGCTTAAGCAAGAGTGAGACCCCTTCTCTACTAAAAATAGAAAAATAAGCTGGGTATCATGGCAGGTACCTACAATCCCAGCTACTCCAGAGGCTGAGACAGGAGGATAGTTTGAAATCATGAGTTTGAGGTTGATATGAGCTAGGCTTATGCCACGGCACTCTAGCCTGAGGCTACAGAGTAAGACTGTGTGTGTGTGTGTGTGTGTGTGTGTGTGTGTGTGTGTGTGTGTGTGTTTCAGCAAATGAGAAGGACAACAAAAAACCCAAACCAAAACAAAAGACAATGTATGGGTTGCATTTGCTTTGCTTTTGGTGTTGTTAGTCTTTAATTTTAACATTCTAGTAAGTGTGTATGCAATGGTATCTTGTTTTAAATTACATTTTCCTGATAGAATGATGCTGACCACCTTTTCATGTATTTACCATTTATATATCTTGCTGAAGTGTCTGTTCAAAGTATTTGCCTATTTTTTAATTGGGTTGTTAGCCTTTATATTAGGAATTCTTTATTTTTTTTTTTTTAATTTTTGAGACAGTCTCACTTTTTAGCCCTCGATAGAATGGGAGACAAACTTTTTCCTGCTTTTTCTAGTGACTACAAATAGATGTCTATTTACCATTTGTCTTTCTTTACTTCAATACCATGCTGTCTTGATTATTTTAACTTTATAGTACGTCTTGAAATTGTCACAGCTCACAGCAACCCCAAACTCTTGGGCTTAAGTGATTCTCTTGCCTCAGCTTCCCAAGTAGCTGGGACTACGGGCACCCGCCACAATGCCTGACAAATTTTAGAGATGAGGTCTTGCTCTGGCTCAGACTGATCTTGAACCTGTGAGCTCAGGTGATCCACCCACCTCGGCCTCCCAAAGTACTAGGATTACAGGTGTGAGCCACTGTGCCTGGCCTTTTTATAAGACAAGTCCCACTCTGTCACCAGCCTGGAGTGCAGTGATGTAATCATGGCTCACTGCAGCCTCAAACTCCTGGGCTCAAGCCATCTTCCTAACTTGATCTCCCAAAGTGCTGGGATTATAGACCTGAGACACCATGCTTATTCTCCTTATAGGAGTTCTTTGCATATTCCAGAAGCAAAGCATTTGTTAGAAATGTGTTGTGAATATTTTCTGCCTGTCTGTAACTTACCTTTTCACTTTCCTAATGGTGACTTCTGAAGATGAGAAATTTTTAACATTGATGAAATCCAAATTACTGATTTTTTTCTTTTCTTTTGTGTCTTGCCTTTTATGTCCTGTCTGTAGAAACTCTGCCTACCTAAACATTGTGTAGGTATTTTATTATGTTTACTTCCATAGGTTTAGCTTTTACATTTAAGTCTGTGATCCATCTTGATTTAATTTTTATGTGGTATGAAGAGGAATAAAAGTTTGCTTTTTTTCTATGTAGACATTTAGATCTATTTCTGTTCACTCTAATTTGGTCTATTAATCTATTTGTCTGTCTTTACTTCAATACTATACTGTCTTGATTATTTTAACTTTATAGTACGTCTTGAAATCAGGTAGTCTAATTGTTCCAACTTAGTTCTGTTTTCTAAGACTATCCTTTAATTTCCATATAAATTTAGAATCAGCTTGCCAATTTCTGTAGAAGTGTTTCCTAAGATTTTTATTGGCAGCACATTGAATCTGTAGATCAGTTTGGGGAGATTTGACATCTTAATACTGACTCTTGGCATGATATATACAGTCATGTGCCACATGATGTTTCGGTGAATGACTGCATATATGACAGTGGTCCCGTAAGATTATAATACGATGTTTTTACTGAACCTTTTCTATGTTTAAACATGTTTAGATATGTAAATACTTACCACTGTTGCCTACAGTGTCTAGTACAGTAACAAGCTGTACAGGATTGTAGCCTAGGAGCAATATTTTTTACCAGATAGCCTGGATGTGTAGGAGGCTATTCTATCTAGGTTTGTGTAAGTACATGCCATGATGTTTACATAACAACAAAATCACCTAACAATGCATTTCTCAGAATGTATCTTTTTGTGTGTGTGTGTGTAATTTTGAACACATTTTTATTTAAAAAGTCACTCTAATTCAGTTATCAGTTAAAATGCTTTATTTCTTAAAGGTATTTTTAAAAAGGATTCAAATCTTTTTATATTCTATATTAGGTATTCTAGCCTTTGATTTAAAAGTCATTTTTGCTATGTATATTTTCTCTTAAATACATAAAGAAATATATTTTCAGAGAGTATGTTGAAAATTAGGAAAATCAATAGTTCTGGTTCTGTCAGATGTAGTATTTAGAGTGTTATTTTGATAAAATCCAGTTGCTCTGATGTGGTTTGAAAATGCTTGTTCCTTTGGAGTATAATTGCAGGGAGAAAACTGTGGCATAGGTAAAAATTCACCATAATGACCTGAATTGGTTTTATACATAATCATCTGAGGTTTTGATAGTGAGGTTACTGTATGGAGTGTCTTTGGGTCCAACATACATGAAAACACAGGATTGCCAGAGTTTACACAAGGAGGCAGTTGTTCAGGTTTCACTTCTGTGTCTGAATTTGTAGATGAAGTTTTTTTCTTATCACAATTGTAGTCCGTCATTCTGGCACTTTGTTAATTCTTTCTGCAAACGCAGCCTTTCGGGGCAGCAGACTGCACGAAGTCCACCAAGCGCCCAGGACGCGGCCTTTTAACTGCATCCAATTTAGGCAGCAAAGAGAAGATGAAGGGCTGGCTGGATCAAAGTGAATAATCAGTCTCACGGGGGAGGTGTTTTCCCGGGAAAATCGCAAACGCCTTCTAGTGGATGCAGCGCATCTCCATAGCAACTGTTGGGGTACCTGGGCCCGGATGTTGTGTCTCAGAATGTATCTTATCATTGACACATGACTGTATATCTGTTTATTTAAATTTTCCTTTAATTTCTCTCAACAGTGTTTTATATAAATTTTCAGTGTCGGGGTTTTAAACATGCCTTAGTAAATTTATTCTCAGCTAACTGTTTCTAGTGGTACTGTAACGTACTATATTTTATTCCATTTTTCAATTTTTAACATATAGAAATATAATTGAGTTTTATATTTTGGCCTTATATTCTATGACCTTGTTAAATTATAGATTCTCTTCCGATTTTCTATATATATCACCATGTTCCCCTCAAATAAAAATAGTGTTATATTTTATTCCTTTTTTTTTTTTCTTGTCTTATTGCTCTGGCCAGGACCTGTAGGCATTTCCATTCACTTTTTGGCCTCCCTTTTTGCTTTTCTGTGTTTCCACCCAAGTGGGTTGGGTGCTTCTTATTAGGGTGGGAGCTTCCATAATGTTGGGTAATGTTACTTTCTGGACTACAGCTGCTTATTTATTTAGAGAAGATATGTGGAATTCCATTATGACAATGAGAAGACAGTTCTGTTCTTTGTAGGAGTAATTGGTAGGTTTTCAACGTGCTTAGTATTTTTTTTTTTATTTTTTATTTATTTTTTTGTAGAGACAGAGTCTCACTTTACCGCCCTCGGTGGAGTGCCACAGAGTCTCACTTTACCGCCCTTATTGGAGTGCCGTGATGTCACAGGACTCATAGCAACCTCCAGCTCTTGGGCTTCCGCGATTCTACTTTCTATGATTTTGACTACTCAAAGTACCTCATAAGTGGAATCATAAGGTGTTTGTCTTGTTGTGACTGGCGTATTTTACTTAGTATATATCCTCAAAGGTCAGCTATGTTGGAGCATATTGCAAAAAAAGGAATTTCCTTCCTTTTTAAGGCTGAGTTATGTTCCATTGTATGGAACTACTATTTCATTATCCCTTTAACAGACCCAGTTGGGTTGCTTCCGTGTTTTATGAATAATGCTGCTATGAATATGAATGTACAAATATCTTTTTGAGACCCTGATTTCGATTCTTTAGGGTATAGTCAAAAATGGGATTGCTAGAATATATGTTAATTTGATGTTTAATTTTTTGAGGGCCACCATATTATAGAGGGTGCCAAAAAATGTATGCACATTTTCAGAAAGGAAAAAACTATATTAGAATAGTAATACTCAAGTGGCATTTGACTTCTGCAATTACAAAAGGTACTTAAACATGGCTTGTATTCATCTTTTGTTATTAGTATATATTGAGTATTACAATTTTATTTATTTATTTATTTTTAGGCAAAGTCTGATTCTGTTGCCCTGAATAGAGTACCATGGCCTCTGCCTAGCTCACAGCAATCTCAAACTCCTGGGCTCAAGTGGACCTCTTACTTCATCCTCCCAAATAGCTGGGACTACAGGTGCCAAGAGAAAAATTAACTGAGTGTGACTACAGGTGCCAACAGGTGCCAACTGTAGTCACACTCAGTTAATTTTTCTATTTTTAGTGGACATGGGATCTCTCTTACTTATGGTGGTCTGAACTCCTGGCCTCAAGGGATCCTGCTGTTTTGGGTTCCCAGAGTGTTAGCATTACAGGCATGTACTGCCATGCCCTGATGAATATTATGATTGTAATACAGTTTTTTTTCTTTCTTAAAATGTAAATATGTTTTTTCATCACCCTCTGTATTTTCCACAATAGCTATACCATTTTACATTCCCACCAACAGTGTACAAGGGTTCCAGTTTCCCCACATCCTCCCCAATATTTATTTTCTGTTTTTTTAATAGTAGCTATTATTTTTTTTGCTGTTTTACTTAACTGGTATTATTTTTTTTTTATTAAATCATAAACACATAGATAATATATACATTAATGCATTTATGGGGTACAATGTGCTGATTTCATATAGAATTAGGAACGCTTATATTGCACTGGTTAATATGTACTTCATCTCGTTTACTTAATTATTGTGTTAAGGCATTTATACTCTATACTTAATAGATCCAACATGTACCCCTACAAATAGTAGCCATTCTAATGGGTGTAAGATAGTATCTTTTTGTAGTTTTTTTTTTTTTTTTTTGAGACAGAGCCTCAAGTTGTCGCCTTGGGTAGGATGCCATGGCATCAAAGCTCACAGCAACCTCCAACTCCTGGGCTTAAGTGATTCTCTTGCCTCAGCCTCCCAAGTAGCTAGGACTACAGGCGGCCTCCACAACACCTGGCTATTTTTTGGTTGTAGTTGTTATTGTTGTTTGGAAGACCTGGACTGGATTCAAACCGGCCAGCTTTGGAGTATGTGGCTGGCCGAGCCTCTTTGTGTAGTTTTGATTTGCAAAGAGCTTAGCATTTTTAGTCCCTCTTCCCAGAGGCTTTTTCAGCTGCTGCCTAAAAGTTTAGGATGCAAGTATAAACTCTCTTTGCTCCCTAATCTTTATGTTTTAATAGTGTTATTTTTGACCTAGCCTAAAATTAGAGATCTTGGGATTCCCATGCTAATGGGTTCTTCTAACTCTTTGGTAGCGGTTCTCAACCTGTGGGTAGAGACCCCTTTGGGAGTCGAACGACCCTTTCACAGGGGTCACTGAGAACATCCTGCATATCAGATATTTACATTACAATTCATAACAGTAGCAAAATTACAGTTATGAAGTAGTAACGAAAATAATTTTATGGTTGGGGATCACTACAACATGAGGAACTATATTAAAGCGTTGGGCATTAGGAAGGTTCAGAACCACTGTCTTAGAGGCTTGGGAAGTGATAGTGACAACTATTAATAGGAAAGAGGGCACGAGGAGGAAAGTCAAGTAAACGCCAAAGGGACATTTTACTCCCCAAGTTACTGCTTCTTGTTATGACTTGTATTATTTACTACTTATTTTAGGGCTTCTCCTTGCACTAAAGCTCAGCATCTACATTAAGTTCTGTGCACAGTCTCGTTTCTTTTCCTCCTTTACTCACTTTTTTCTGTATCATTTATACAGCATCCTTACATATAATTTTACCTCTGAGCCTTGTTCTAGGCTATGACTTTGGCCATTTTATTTTTCCTATTACAAGGCCCCTGAAATCCTAGCTTCACATCAGCCTGCCTTCTAATCTGGAGTAGAAGGCAACAAAACTAACTGTGGAGGAGCATAAATAGACTACGGATAGCTGTTAAGAACCAGGTAAAACCTGAGCTAAACCAAAATTCAGAATTATCCAGTTGGGATCACAATAAACTTGTAGGAAGGGCAGTGGAAATGCCCATAAACAGAAAGTAAAGAAGGCAGTATGTTTACTAAGGAAGGCCTGGTATCTTCCTAAAGGGGAAAATTGAACTTACATGTTTTGCCATGTTTTAAAAGCATGGCTCTTTGAGCCCAGTTTTTGGTCTTATCCTGTGTTCACAATGAGCTTCCTAAAGATTTGGATGCTCTTTTCGTCCGTTACATCTGCCCAAACCCTTTCCCTGACTTATCAAGAGAGACTATGACAATAAAAGAATATTCCCCTGAAAGTTTGGGTTTATTAGCTTTTGGTGCTTTTATTTTAACTAGATTGAGTTGCCCAAATATTATTGTGAAATCCTTTTTGGCTTCCACTTTTCTCAGATAAACAACATTAGTACATTCACTTTATTTGGCTTTTTTGTTTAAAAATACATGTTAATATGTATATAATCTTTTTCATTTACCTTACATTTGCTACATGTATTATAGTTCTACTCGTATGTGGAAGCCGCCATCATAAGTGCTTCTAGGATATTGAAACCAGATACCGTATTTGCTAAGTAATTTTTTTTTCAAAGAACGCATATTTCATTTGTTTGTTTTTTTTCTAGCACCATCTTCTACTTCATTTCACTTTAGCTACCCCACAATTTTACCAATTTACTGGTTTTTACTTTTTATTTCAGCTGCCCAAACTCTTTCCCGGATTTATCAAGTGAGATTATTGGTTCATTCATTTTCCCAGTCCCTGGGTGAGCGAGCTCCACTCTTAACAACTGATGTTGAGAATATGAATGTTCTCAGATTTTCTATTTTCTCCATAATAGTCCTTCATATTTGTTGACAAATCATTCAGTCTTATCTATGCTGAAGTCATTCATTTAGCAAATATATATTCAAAGTCAACTAATAAGATTAATGATAACTACTGCTTATAAAACACCAATTGTGGACCAGACATAGTTATTGTTAACTTTTTATTATACAGATTTTTAAACTTGTACAAAAGTAAACAGAACATTGTCTGTGTATCTGTCACCCAGCTTTATCAGTTAACATATCGCAAATCTTTTTTTTTTTTTTTTAATTAAATCATAGCTGTGTACATTAATGCAATCATGGGTACAATGTGCTGGCTTTATATACAATTTGAACTGTTTTCGTCAAACTGGTTAACATAGCCTTCACGGCATTTTCTTAGTTATTGTGTTAAGACATTTATATTCTATACATAGTAAATTTCACAGGTAAGAGGCACCGTAGGTGTGGTCCCACCAATTACTCTCCCTCCACCCATTTTCCCCCTTCCCCTCCCTCTCCTCTTTCCCCTTCTCTTTGAGCTATATTTGGGTTATAGCTTTCATAAGAAAGCTATAAATTGGTTTCATAGTAAGACTGAGTACATTGGATATTTTTTCTTCCATTCTTGAGATACTTTGCTAAGAAGAAAATGTTCCAGCTCCATCCATGTAAACATGAAAGAGGTA